>JARDVA010051325.1:0-12319 GCA_030265315.1 Mopalia swanii
TACAAATATTTCCCGCCATTAAAGTTTTCGTTTCGTCGGCCACCTGGCGGGCGATTTTAAGCGCAGTCCGATTGAGAGATTCCAAGTCATTTTCTCTGTTGATGAGTTGAAGCTTTTTGCGATGTCCATAATACTGGCAAAACAGAAATCACGGTAAAACACATATATATCTTTATAATGCGTCAATCAAAACTTTATCAGATATGATAGCAATTATTCCTGATGATGGTTTAATCAGGAAACGAAAACGCTGAGTCAAAATTAATTCAGTATATTTCTTCGGACTTGTTACTATAGTAGGCTTAACTCTAATAGACGAGTTACCATGGCCACATATCTCCTCCTGTGCTGGAAGGATACATATAATAGTGATTTAGATATTGTGCGAAAGTGCCCGAATGCAAAATGCTAACCTATGATAGTTTTACTTTATCTTCTTAATCACGGTTTTTCAACACAAGTTTTAACATTCGTCTTTAAACAATATAACACTATTAAAGTTGACAGTTTCGTTTATACGTGCATGGCGAGAGGTAGGTAGGAGCTCCCTGTTGCCCTGGGGCTCTCAGAGCCATGGGGCAATATGAAAACGAAATTTTGTATTACGTCCTGTCATTGTCCTTTCTTTGTCCTGTATTTTCTTTGTTTATAGCCAGCCCTTATGGAAATATACATGTACCATAGTTTACCCCAAAAATCTATAGTAATATTAAAACTGTGGTACACTGTAGTATAGAATGATACACCTATGGTAAACTGTCGTACATTGTAGTAATCTGTGGTAACTCTGTGGATGCTCTGTTGTAAAATGTAGTATGTTATGGTACCTGTATAGTAAACTGGGGTACTTTGTAGCAATCTGTTGTAACTCTGTGAAACCTCTGTGGTAAACTGTGGTAAATTGTAGCATGTTATAGTATCTCCGTGGTACTTTATATTATTTTATAATACCTTTATTGTGAACTGTGGTACTTTGTACCTCTGAGGTAAACTGTTGTACACTATATAATATTTTGTGGAACTTCTCTGGTAAACTGTAATATTAAATCCTAAATCAAAACGTACGTCCAGAAAAGAAAAAGTAGTTTATAAGCCAATCTAAAGGACTTGGAAATAATGAACTCTTATCATTGAGGAAGAATCAGAATTTCACAGAAACAATAAATTGCTAGCCTGGTTAATTAATATAGCTTGGGTTTCATTGTATTTTTTGTCAAAATTATTAACTAAAATGGACCAGTGGGTAGTTCCTGTTTGAAGTGAGTCTTGTGCAACAGAGGTGCAGTTAGACACAGCAGGTATTGAACAGACCCATAGAGTACACTTCTAACTTGCTGTGCAACAGAAAATAGGTTGGTATTCACCTTGCAAGCATGTTTTAACATGTGTGGTTTATAATTATTTCCTGACGAAGATCTAGTGTTTAACATGGTGCCGTTTGATTATCAGCCAAACATAGATATAATTTATCAAATGAATGGAGGTGTAGCCATGAAATGTTAACTGAGCTTAGATTTCCAAGACTGAGGCTAGATTTCCGGCCGCAAATTTTAATTAGGGTATGTAACTAATTTTATTCCACTGCTTTAACTCAAAACATTTGTTTTGATAACTGTTTGACCATGTTCATGCACACAATACTTTTACATATGCATTAGCAAACATTACTATCATATACTTAAGTAAATACTCAAAAAGTTTGACATATTTTAAATTGGTCATGTTGATTTATTTGGGTAACGGTCACTTCGTACCCAAACCGTTTCGTTTATGTTTATGTTGTTGAAACCATTTATTTAAGCAAATATATGTTTCTTAAAATTTATCACACTGGTAAAGGGATGTCCATTAATTTAAACAGCTAAATTATCAGATCTTACTAACAATGATTTACTAACATAACAAGGTATTTTTATGGATATACAACTTCTGGGTTTATTAACGAGCAACGTTTCGGAGCAGATTCTAGCTAATGACTATAATTTGTTATTGAAATTGTGCTTTTATGGCCGCTTCCCGTGATGGATTTCGCGGCCCGTCAATCACATACATGTATTTCATTTCTATATTTTTTTACAATAATTGTTGGTTAATTTAATTTACACCGCCATACTTGAATTAAAAATGACTATAATACATAGATGATGTCTATATATACAAATAAGAGCTATACAGCTGTGAAAACAACTATGGTTCGTTTGAGATGATAATAATGCACAGAGTGTGCTTAACCGTTTTAGAGAAAAACATGTTGTTTTTTAACAAATACAATTGAGTGCCCCACAGGTGTGAATGACAATAATAACTGGCTTGATATGATAAATATACATATAGAGCTTGCAGTTTAACAAATACATGATAAAATACAGGTAAAATATTCTTTCAAACAACAATAAACAAAAGCAGAGGCATGGTGATTATACAGTTGTGTAGACGGATACTATTGTAAGAAAACGCTTTTTGTAGATAGGTCAAGTAACAATGGATAGGCCAGGCAACAACAGAAAGGGGGTTGGAGATGGGTTAACGGGGAACAGCTTTTATTAGGTCGTCGTATGAGGGCATGTAAAAGCCCGTGTCTCTGTTCAATTCAGGCTTAGACCTACGGATTTGGATGACTTCCAGGAGTTTCCTTGTTTTAAGATGAGGCAGATTTACATTAATAGTTTTTATATTGTCCCAGTCAATGGTATGTGTAGGATACACTGTAAGTGTTCCGATAAAGCTGACTTTAAGTCTAACTGTTCTGTGGATCTTCTATGCTCTTTTATCCTTTTGATAAGTTGGCGACAAGTTTCTCCGATGTACTGTTGTTTGCATAAGCACGAGATTTTGTACACACCGTTTTGGGGTTGGGACGGTGCTGAACCAGGGCGTTTACCAGAGGCATTTATCGATTTTTGTTAAGAGTTTTGTTGCTAGTGAAGATACAATCAATGTTTAAAAACAGTGCCAACATTGATTGTATCTTCACTCTTTTTATCTTGTAGCTGATCTCACCAATAAAAGGAAGGGTGATTAAGACAGGCGAAGGGTCCTTCACGTTGGCTACTTGTTGGGTTTGTAGATTGCGATATGGCTTTGTCAACAACTTAGGGTATCGGTTTTGAAGGGTGAAAACGTCTTTTTTGTTTGTACATCCATAAAAATACCTGGTTATGTTACTATCCCTGCTTCTAAATGCCTCTCAAAGAAGTTATTGATTACTAATATTCTACTTACCATATATTAAATGATCGTTTTATACTGTATTATCGAATTATTGCGCCGTAATATGAGTGAACTAATGTTAAGTACTGCGTTGGACCTCAACCAGGCAAACAAATGTGCATACGTGGAATTACGCCCTACACAAGGCATGACATTACCTTAAAATCTATCGATTACATTAGCAGATAATAATAATATGTTCACTTTACATAAAAGAGTCTTTTCATTTATCATATGTATGGTCAAACACCGAAGTGTATGCTATACGCTGCAAAATTGACAAAAATCGGTAAAATAAAAAGCCAATAATGATATAATACTGGTAATGATTATAACCATTTAAAAACAATTATATTATCCATAAAGTATGATAATAAATATTGTTCTACGTCGAAATGTAAAGTTTTCATCACCGGAAAGAATTGATGTGAAAAACAAGATGCTATGAAATGTTAAGCAACAAAATATATACGTACATACCGTGAAAGCGAGTACGACATCACTTCCGGCATGAACAAACTCTTCGTGGACAGATTTGACTAGGTCAGGATGCTCTATAACAACTTCCGGTACAAATGCACCAGCTTTCAAATAACCTCTCCTCTCAAATTCAAACACGTAACCCTCCGCCACCACGATATTCTCTCCATTGGACAGTCTCTCTAAAAGACCTTTAAAAACAGTAAAGCCAAATGAATGGTTTGGTTATGCTTCATTATTTTCAATGCATACTATACTTAAACCAACGAAGAAGGGCGATGCGGGTGTTCATTAACATGATACCTCATGCTAGGACGTCTTTAAAAGATTCATATATCTTAGCACTTCATTATTTGTAACGTTGCATGCCTGAACCTTCCGCCACTGGAACTCGATATAAACATGTTATTGTGTTGTGTTGAGGACAGAATAAAACCTCATCAAGAAATCCAGATTTGAACCCTTACTCGGATTCTAACTGACTACCTTCTTACTGACTACCCCCGTTATGAGTTGAACATAATTATGTGTCTGTTCGATGTATCAATTTTCAACTGGAAGTCCCACAGTTGCTAACATAAATAAAATACTACGCCCAACGCCGAGGGATAAAATGCTCTTATTGATGTTCATAAAACCTAAAGGGATTTCTACGGAGGCCAATCCAAAATATATAATCATGCGATAAATCGTTTGTTTAAGACATATCACGACAATTGGGTCTAATTTCGACTGTGAAATATTGCAGCTGTGAGTAATAATGAATTTGACAATATGAAAATTAAAATTGCCCTTTACAGATTTGTTTCAATTGTTTGTGTTGACTGGTATTCCTGTAGTCAATTCCATCACATGTACATGGACAACTACAATCTACCCAACAACCTGCATACCCACACACAAGACAATCTACCAGCAACCGACATATTCACCCACGACACCCTTGCTCAAAAGAGTCTTTTGAACACGGTATCTCCTATTCAGGACAGCCCATCACCGTCACACAGATACACCCATGGCTACCCATTTTAAAATATAATCTATTTTACTTCCTATATCGGGACATTGACTCTAAGATACTCCCGGGCCATCCTGTTTGACACTTCTTTTATTTGCTGGTATGTGGTATAATTCGCCCCAAATATTGACGGAAATTAATGCGCGATGGCCTGGCATAGCGTACGAGAGCTGTCTCGGCATCGTCCAGTATAGAAACTCTCGTGAGAATACGATTGGTCGACATGACAATTAAGATGAAATTAGACTAAAATTGGTTTGTGGAGCGGGCCGCAGGACAGTCCATTCAACAATAAAAACATCCACACAGGCATGCTACTCTCTGTTCCCGACATTCTATTCCACAACGTTCACATACACTTTGAAGCTGCCCAATATTTATGGAATTATCTCGAGGAACCGTTTTCCAAAATGTTCAAGACCTTCATTGCTTATACTCCGTGTGCCATTTAACCGTGGTTTGCAACATATTCCTTGAAATGAAGCAAAAGTGTTTCTTTTTTTGTATTATATTTGTTATGAAAGGAAAACCAGCGAAGTATGGAAAACGCTCTATAACTTTCCGGGATTTAGCAAGGTTTTTGAAATATGTTGTTTTAAAAGCAAGCTTAGTAACAAGAAGAGTATAATTTGTCTTATGGAGTATCACAGTGTAAACTCCGCGTATTGTATTTAATTAATAATGTTTCCCTAACCATGGTTTATCGGCAATATTACCACTATTTGAGTCGGAGAGTTTTTGGTGCGTTAAAATGAGCAAACACTTCGGTCTCAAAATATGGAAAAAATAATGACGATTTACCACAATTATGGAAACATTATTTTTATCCCATCACCCACACAAATAACACAGTCATATTTTTTCAACAAAAAAAAGTCCTCGAAAAAAATGAATTTAAACCCATCTAACGTACAGGAAAAATGGTCTCAACCCCTTAACATCCGACGTTCGAAGTGCAAGTTGCACGACAAACACCTGTTGCAGTTGTGTATGCGGGAACATCTCTTCAGTATCGAAATATAGTTCATATTTAAATAATCCTAGGTTTTAAGTTGTGTTATTCTCTCTGAGTAATTAGCGCATTAGAACAGGACTTAATATATGCTATTTAAAAAATCTCTGATCGGTTTTGCCAAATTGTATTAAATTGTTATGATACAATGTATATATGAATAGCATACCGGTTTCATAGCATAAGCGTGTATATGTTCTGAGAACTTATTTGCATTTCCTCACACACGAAAGTCTTAACAAATGTATTATTGATTCATATGCTTAAGCATGGTCACATATTGTCAAGGGTGATAGAATATTAAACAGTGTTTTGCTTGAGGTTAATGTACTGACCTAATTGTTCAAAAGTAGTCTATTACGAAAGAGTACAAATGTCGTTTTGATCCTCAAACGAATAGAAATTGTTTATGATTATATGCTTGAAGATTGTCGCAGTGCTTATTGAAAGCAATTAAACTATTAACATATGAGCACTGGTAAAGCAATTAAACGAGTGCATCAGTTATGTCTGACTCACTTAAGTATTAAGATATTTTGAGTAATATATTAACACGACACTAACTGCAAATTGCAAAAGGCAAAACGGTGTTTGTAAAACAAAAATAGTTTAATTGGGGGATAGTTTGTGGCATGCTAGAATGCGGTTTGTTTGTTTGATTTTCGTCGTACTTAAGGTTATTTCTCTCTTATGACGACGCGATTCAATTTGTGAAGGAAACCACCATTTACAGCAATCCCCCCCCCCTCCCCCATCCCCCCCCCCTCCCTCTTACCAAATGACAAAAATAACATGACAAAAGACCAAGACTTGTTATCTCTGAGAAAACCAACGCAACAAGAATCTCACTCCCGATAGACCGTCCCAGTGTATGACCCAATCAATGGATTATATTAGTAAAAGTTCTATATATGACGGACATTTTGATGTCGGGACAATCAGAAAGAGTTTAAAGAGAAATGCTGTCCATTGTCGTTTAAACCTCAAAGCGAAATACACAGTATTTAGCTCCAGTTCTTGTTTTTGCATGGGGAGTAACCTATTTTGTCAGTTAATACAAATATAATTGTATATCTATTAATTTATAACAATACGAAAGAATATTACCAACAGCCTAATGTTCCAATCTTACACTTAGAACAGTCCCCATGAATAAAACCCCAGTAACACATACAATTGTGATATATAACACATACAATTTAAAACACTAATACATTATGGGGATACAATTTAAAACGATGGTAAAACAATTATTGAACCTAAATGTTATTATGGTAGAATAAAAAAAATGCTTACAATAATTTAAAAATATCAAATAAATTGAATGAGGTATAGTTATTTTCTGTGCAATATGGAGCAACAGCATGCTAGTATTATCTTACCTTTTCTTGACATAGTAACCCTGTTAGCCTGCTGAAGACGTTGTGTGGCATGTACTCCACATCACATGTACTGCCTCTGATGTGTTCAGGCGAAAGTATGGTAGGACAGAAGGATAATCGTACAATACGAAATGTATTTAACGGAAGAAGTTGGACTGCTGGGTCACGGTATATAATTTATGAAACAGATTTGATGATATCTGGCTAGGTTTCAGATAAGGCAAACAAGTAGTAAGATGGTCTAAACGTTAGTGGCAATTGTTTTATTGTTTAAAATGGTAATGAGCATTGTGGTAGTAAATGAGTATGAAGATCTGGGAACAAAATTCATTTCTCAACGTGAATAGTCCAAAGAATGGTCTGAAGTACGGACTGAATGTTATTTAGGGAGAATAGATTAAAAGTTAATTGGCATTTAGAAAACAAAAATGAAATTCATCAATTCAAATAGATTTGTGTCAAAATGTAATCCAGTGTAAAATCAATGATCTTTTCAACATGCCTTCATTTTGGCCGAATTAGAATAATTAAGCCGTTCCCCTTGTGGCAACTGGCTGTTTGATAATACTATAATTATAATATACTATCTACGTATACATGTATGGACTATACATCCGGGTATCTGAGACATACTAAATTTACCGTAGTTTGTATACGACTGCATTTGTAAATCTGCTGTATTCATACAACCAGCAAATAAATACAATTAACAAATAGGTACATTTGAACTGTTGCGGGGTGATTCACCCTGGGTTGGACGTTCAATACAGATTCTACTCCCTTCTATCTAAGAACCAATCAAAACGCTGATTTTTGCAACATTAAAAATAAGGAGTTTTGATTGGTTACCCTTAGATAGCTTGTTGGCAGATTACAATCACATTGCATGGGAAATTAAAATTTAGCGCCAATGGCACGTACCGTACGAGTTTGCTTTTACATATATGGTTCTATTTTCTTCTCGCATCTGAAAGACGCCCGATAAACGGCCGTTGCAACCGTGATGTTATTTACGTACATCTAGGCAATTTAAGGAATATTTGTCTGGAACAGAATATATTATCTGATTGGTTGATAGCTGATGAAATGTCGATTTATTGAAAGACTTATATCCAATACATAAAGATACACTGTGGTGTTTTTCATAGTTAACTATCACTCACAAAGGGACCTTTTCCCTGAACGAGGCATTCATTAGCGCTAATGGAATGAGGAGGGGTCTGTTCGACGAGGTATTACCTGCGGAATACCTATACCAATTCGAACATGTTATTCATCTATTTAGCGACCATTTTAATCTGGATGTAAAAATATTGAGAAGACATTAATTATTTGCGCATCAAAAACAATGCACTTCAGAGGATACATGTACTTTCACATAATGTTTAACAAATTGTGAGAATTTCCGATGGACCACAACATTAGTGTATTTCAAAAAAGTTTCGTGCTTTTAAAATACACTGGGTTTGACAGAGTACAATATACGAACGAAGCAAGTTCTGTATTCCTTTACCTTTAGCCATTGTGTCAAATAGCAGTACTCATCTCCAATATTGCATATTACAAAGCCTACATATATGCTAGAGGCTGATAAGCGGCGTACCGTTACCCGGTTGCTGTTGGAGATAAGGGGCAAAATGAAGGCGATCTGTTTCCGATATGTGTATTGCTTCCTGTGATTGTTCTATGTTTGGTCTGTATGTGTAAAATAACATTAGGCACGTTAGGTAGTATTTACTGTTGTCATTTATGGAGTCGGTATACTCAAACGGCTCTGAAAAATATCAAAACAATGTATAACAATTCATTCAGGTGGTTTTTACACTACCGATATGATTGTAGTGCCAGTTTAATGTTTTCCATCAATAGAATTTTTAGTTTTGGCGATATTCTAGACAAAACCATTTTAAGTTTTAAACAACGAATCAAGTTATCTCAGAATGCCTTACTTATGAAGCTGTTGAACTCGGATGTATGTGTGCAGTCAAAACTCTCAGCCAAATGGCAAAGTATGCTGTACAAGAAGTAATTTAGTTTTGTTAAATAGATTAGTATTGTATTTCTTAGTATTCAACGTTGTTGTACTATTATGGACGTCAGTCTGAAATAAAAGATTATTTATTATTATTATTAAAAGCCATTTTGTCTCATAAAATGGTAAATTATAATGGTAGGATTCAAGTTTAAATTCAGTTTTAATTCCACTATGGTAGAGTTCCTTAGTGGAGTCCATCCACGACAGTTATAACTGACAACACAATGGCGGTTCAAACAATGTACTAAAACGTCACGTGCAAACTTGTCATGGAACACATGACTTAAGCCGGTAGACCTATTTTTCAATAAAATTTAATTATATTTACTCAGAGGGATTCATTTATATTTTCAGAAACTGCAAATTCGCTTAGCATCATTTTCGTTAAATGATTTGAGATTTTATTTTTTGCCAACTTATGCATTTTTGTTTAAACATATTTTCAATTAACTCACCGAAATGTAACTCTAAGAAATGCGGATATCTGCGTTTTTTAAATTTATTTCTGGGACCCGCTGCAGTGGGCCTGAAAGTGAGTAACGTGTCGGTTTATTTAACCGTTTCCACTGTTTTGCATTTAATCAGAAGGAGAAGTTAACAATCCTTCGTCATATAAGTGAAATACCCTTGGGTACGACATTAAACTACAATACAATAACCACACACAACCTTTCTTTCTCTTTGATTGCTGCTTTCACCAACTACCATCGTTGTATAGTTGTGATCTTAAATAAAGAGTAATACTATTGAGTACGACTTTGAACACCAATGATGATAAAGTGTGACAGGCATTGATTATGAATTTCCTTACGTTGTGAGCCGCTACTTAATCAATTAATTAGTGTTTGTATGGGCTTCCATATGTATTTCATTTTCCTAAACAGCTGGTGTATTATTATACCACGTGGCCTACATGCAGCTGTAAAAGTGTATCATATATATAAGGGAACTGTTACATTTTCACCATGAATTGTCTGATTATTGATTCATTTTATTCCATTCTTTTATCGCAAAATGGACTTTCTCAGAGATCAAGATCAAGCTCTGGTATACAAACATGCTAGCCGCGTCACCACCTATCAAACCTCTATAATTTGGATAGTTAGTGTGTGTGTTGTGTGTGTGTGTGTGTGTTGGGGGAGGTAACGGTGATCGAAATGTGTTTAAAATGATAAAATAATAAAAACAAATAGAGACGAAAATAAAGCGTACCGTTTACGTGAATTACGAATGGTCCCTTGTACTGTAATGGCGAGTGTACACGTCGAAGTTGCTGTCCAGCGCCTCGGCTAGCCTAGGGGCAACATCTTGTTTGATCGAGTGTGTGCATTGCATTTTATCTTTGTTGCTGATGTCATGTAGGGCTGAATGCGCTTAGAAAATGCTGTACTCCTTGGGATCAAACCCGACAAAAGATAATTGTCCTGTTAATTTAGAGTTAAATAGTCGTATTTGATGTATTTGGTACAGAATGATTTGAAATTCTAATGGGGATTAGCGCTGGGAATAAACTAAAACGGAACTTACTCTTCCGGGGCATTAAAACAGGAAATATCAAGTTGATTTTAGAATCAACTGCATTGTACTTTTCTTCTGATATGCCACCAAACATTAATACAAATAACTTTTACTGTTTTCTATTATAATTATTGTTGTTTGTTTATTACAGAAACTTTTGTATGAGTCATGCAAATTCAGATACTTTTATTTTGGAATCATCAATGTGGAGAGGGAAAAAAACAAGATTATAATTAAAATGTATCGAGCTTTAAAGAATACTAAATTAAATCTGTATTATTGTGGACTGATTTACGTACCAATCAGTCCACTGGAATAGATTTGTGAATATATTAAATCAAAAAACTACTAGTCATCATTTTTCAAAACTATTTTGCAATATTATGTTTAACGATTATTATTAAAACAATGAGATAAAATAGTTAAATATATATTAGAATCAATTTATTTATTCCAATACGTAATGCCTAATTTTCCCAATTTTGTGGGATTTTTTCTACTAGTATAATATTATGAATTCAACATAACGCAGCTATGAATGCATGTTGATTATCAACAATCATCGATCTAAGGGGCTATAAGAAAGTATGAATTTGCAAACCAGGACGGCCTGGTGGCGTTGTATTAAAAAAATTGACGTGGACAGGTAAAAAGAGGCGTGCTTGGTTTCCATTCAAAGTAAAGGGGCACTATATGGACAATCACATCGTGTATTTCCAAGGCGCATGTGTATCCACTGCATGCAGCTGTACGATACTGTATTTAACTGTACCTGATATGCCAACATCACAAATGTGAAACATAATATGTTTTAGTGTTTGGCGGTCAGAGTGTTGTTATAACACATACAAAAATATATTTAGTATATTACAAAATCATGCACATATTTACGGTGTCGGTAAATATGCATTATTTATATGCATTTGACATATTATTCTCCTGGATATAAATTGTATCAATTCATTTTGTCATTAAAATGATCAGTGTGAGTGGTAATTTAGAACGACCCTACATCATATCTTTTTATATTCAATTTATTTTAACCATTTTTCATTAAAATGATATATGTTAGTTTGAATAAGGGAGACAACTCACGGGACCGTATTGCATTCAGCGACACCTGGTGTTGAAATCGGCAACGCGCATATATAGCCACAATTGAGTGTAAAGCTTAAACAGTTATCTAGTTAAGGTATTGTAGAGTCATTGTGATCAATCAGGTTACCAGAGTAAACTAGTAGCTGAGTTTCAACCAATCGTCTGCATCTAAGATACTGTTTACTATCCCGTGACATTAAATAAACTCCGCCCACGTAGGCTACTACACACGGACGGTATTTAGACCCAAAACAAAATCATTTGCGCTAAAAACAATAACAATAGTTATGAAAATTTAATTTATAATACTGTAGAATGAAGAGAGTGAAACATAATATGTCTTCTGTTCATTAGAATAACTTGAAGTGTCTAACAATAATTTTATTGTTAATCCAAACACATTATTATAATTTTTACGGGTTGAAAATACGACCCATCGAATTATTAAGGACACCTATGCATTGTAGATCAGCATAAAATCTGCCACAGCTCAGCAGCATACGATGGGCATCGAAACAAAACAAGTTTCGTCAACCATACAATGATCCCACCATCCAGTGACATGC
>JARDVA010051657.1:0-12308 GCA_030265315.1 Mopalia swanii
ATACTACAATCGACCATCGGTCAATCAACACAATATCTCGTTTAATTGATAAAACACTGCTAGATGTAAACTTTCAACCGTCACACATACATCGCTCGTAGGCTGAATTAAAGTAAGAAGGAAAAGTTTTGTTTACAAGCCAAATTTGAGAATTTAAGCTTACTAACATCACAGTTCTTGTTTAGAATTTGAAGATGAACTTCATGTCTCACATGGACGGGTGTATGGAAGCCGGTTAAGGCCATGATTATAAAACCTATAGTTAGACGGTGAGGCGATGCGCGGGGCTTCGCGACTTCGCTTCGCAACTTCGCATCTCTTCGCATCTCTTCGCAACTTCGCGCATCGCTTCGCAACTTCGCGCATCGCTTCGCAACTTCGCGCATCGCCTCACTGTCTAAATAGGTTTTATAATCATGGCCTTAACCGGCTTCCATACGGGTGGTATTCATTTATTTTATGTGATTAGTGGACTTGAATCGGTTAAATTTCACCACGGTCGACGAAGTGTCGGCCCTTCTATCTTCTCTGTCTACCAAGAGGGTCTCTTCGGTACCGAGCCCCATTGATCTCCCCGAGGCAAGTCCTGATACACAACAAATTATTTAATGCCTTGCTATATATTAGTCATCTTGAACGAGTTTCACGTTGGGATTTGAGAAGATGGATTTTTATGGATTATACCGTGATTCTCATGGAATATGCTTTTAAATATGGAGTGTTGGTGTTGCAAGATGAAGTGCTCCAGTGGTCAGTTTAGAGAGTGTTTTTTTTTTTGGTAGGCCTATCATTGGTGATCTTTTAAGGTTCACAGAGCGTTTTTTCACTTTCAACAATTAATGCAAAAGACAAAAGAAAATCCAATGAGAAGGTTAGTTGAACGTTTGGGCGAGTGCCTGTGTGTAGGCGTGATCGATCAATCGAGTATAAGTGAGTGATCGACTAAGAGGGTGATTTATTGAGTGATCAAACGAGACTGTGATCGATCAAGTGGTCTCCCTTTGATTGATCGAGTGAGTGAGTAAGTGAGTTACTCTCGTGTTAGTAAGTAATCAAGTCGGTTGATCGAATTGTTATGGAAACACAGTTCAGAACTTATTGGTGACATGCCAAAACAATGTTGAAATAGCAAGGCATTAAAAGTTTATGGATGTAAATTGATTTTTAAATAGCTGGTGTAAAAATTGTGCTTGTCACTTTATTCTTAAATCAATAGAGAGTTAGTCCTGGCGTGCAAACAAAGTCTTTCGCAGGTATCTTAACTCATTGGCGAGCTTAAACAGCATATTGAAAGATTCACAATCAAACGGGTCGTTGACTGTGCGCCAGTTGAGTGTTTTGTTGGATTCTCGGAGGGACATCAGTGCTGTTCGTGGCGGTGTATCGTCGCTAAGCACCATCACCGACTCTCCTCTAATCGGTATAGATTGTTAAATTGGTACGACTGACGTGAACAGCGAATCAATAATATCACATATGGTGATCTAGAATCGGCCACTTTTTGAAAACATTTTGTGAAACGCAACGCTTCGTGGTACAGGTGAAAGGTGTGAGGATCTGAATTGAACAATTAAAGAACCCAGTATCCATAGCGGTTCGTTGTGCTGTGAAATTAAGTGTCCAAGTCCTACATGGTTAACAGCTCAACTTGGCTGGATATCTACTTGGAGTTAATTAAAGCTGTACGTTAGTACGTTAAAGTGGTGAAGATGAGTAGGCCTGGATTAGACAGACAACTCACCGGTGTCCAGGTACGGGTCATTATTTCAGTGAAATGTAGCTAATTTATTTATCAGAGGCATCTTCCCTCAGAATTGTCTTGAATAACCTAAGTATCGAAACAGTCATGTTGAGCGAAACCGACTCCCTCCTGGGATTCATGGATATAGCCAGACAATCCTCATTTAAAACATTTTTTGTTTATTTACTTGATTATTTGTTTATTCATTAATTTAATTCATTCGTTTTACTTATTCATTTCATTCCTTCCTTCGTTCATTTATTCATTCGTTTCAGTACCGGTAGTTCATTCATTCATTTCATTTTTTCACTTTATTCATTTATGCATTCATCGATTTCATTTAATTCATTCATTCATTCCTTCCATTCATTGAATTCTTTCATTCGTCCATTCAATTTCGCCACATTCACAAAAGAGAGAACGAGAGAGTACAACTTATACGAGGTGGAATTAAATGTATATAGGTTGCAGTATATAAATTCGAATACTTGCACATTTCAAAGAGAATATAGAAGTATATTAATGACATATATCAATATGTAACTCGAGCTAATTCTACCAACACATTGAACATGCGGTTAGTTTTACGTGTAACTCTATATACTATACCAATTCACTCTCTGTTAGCCGACCCATACTAATCTCCTGTTATTGGTTATACTATTGACATATGTAATAATATGTGTGTGAAGAATGGGTCAAAGGAAGTTAAAGATTTTGAATTTGAAAGGTGGAGTTAGGCCTCCAGTTTGATTATTGGTGAGATCATATTCAGTTCATATAAATGAGACATAAAACAGGCAAATGGAAAAAGGTACAAACGAAGAGCTAAACAGACATTTATAGTGGGACCAATTTTAAGGTGGCGCGAAACAGGTAAATGATTAAATCTAGAAAAAATAAGAGCGATATACAAGCAAATTGTGTAAATGCATAAATGACATGCGATATCGACAAACGAAGAACATATTTTAAACGAGACACCAACTCAGAGACTGGAGTCGAAAATTAATTAACGAAAAGTTAAAAATATAATCGGAATATAGTGTAGATGTGATTTAAAGCCAAGAGGAAATTGGAGAAAACGTGTGAATGCAACTTCGCTTCGCAACTTTGCGCATTTATTCGAAACTTCGTGCTTCGCAACTTCGTGCACCGTTTCGCAACTTCGCGCATTGCTTCGAAACTTCCTGCATCGCCTCACCGTCTCAACTAGCTGAGCTGTTTCAAACCGGCAAATATATGAGCAACCTATGAGCGAATTAAGAATACGGAAAATGGAAATACACATATAGTATATAAACACGATGTAAACAGGGAAATAAGTCTATTCAAATGAAAGCAACAGAACAAGTCAACAAAGGCCTGCATATAAAACAGATGAAGACAATGTATAAATGAGATATAACCTACTCGTGACAGTTCTTCAACAACCATTTGTAGCTCAGTTGGTCAGAGCGCTGGTCCTGCTATAGCTATTCCGGCGAAGGCGAGACAATTTTCTTTCTCTATACAATAAAATGTAATTGACGTGTACGAGACACAATCTATAAGCGTAAAACAGGAAAATTTAATGAAAATCCGTATATAAGAGACATGAAAATTACAAAAATTATAGAAATGTTTATTATTTGGTAGAAATTTGAACTGTGATTCAGAAAACGCGGTAGGCCTACAACTCATCATTTGTAAGAAATGTCTGAAACAAAAGGTTGATTTTACCAAAAATCTTGTTTAGATTAGAGGCAACACTTATTGGGGTTACATTAGATTACAACTCGTATATCCGCTATATTTCTCACTTTATTGCTAGTCGGTGTTAAAGATCATTTTGAAATCATACAAATTGGATTAAAAAACCCAATTCTTCCCTCTCAAGAGGAAACTAGATAGAAACGTTTACAAAGTAATCTAATTGAAGGTAAACTATCCAAAACAATGTATCTACTTGATTTCAATTGGTGAACCAATTAAAGGGTCTAAAAGACATAATTTCTTTTGTAGTCCAATATACAATCTGTATATTGTATATAGTATACCACAGAAATACAATTTGGAAGGATTAACTTGGTAAGGTGAAAAATACCTTTGGGTCAGGCAACTGGTTAACCTCTTATTCCCTTTATATAGTGAACATATACATGGATTATTTCTAATTCTTTGTCAATAATGTTATTGTTCTAAGCCCATGACGAATATCACGCTTTTCTATTACATAGGCATGCGTGTCTTTAACATCTCTCGAGATATCTGTATACGTTGTCTATATTAAATCGAGATAAAGGTTGATTTAAAATTTGTTTAAAAGGTTTTAAAAAACGTTAATCTTATTAATCGACATCCCTGTGCACATTTTTGTCGAAACATATACATATGCTTGGAGAATGGTGTCAGAATATATACATTCACATAAAACGAGAAGAATTTGGGATCCATAAAATCTTTCGTCCTTCATAGGTGGTTCGTCAATGTTGAATTAATCATCACTGCCTGGCACCAGTGTAATATATCAGTTTTAAGATCCACAATAAAAACAGAGTACGGACTGGCAACAATAAATATGATAATGTGAGATGTAAAACATTGAGATTTTTGGGAAGTTTAAAGACAAAAATTGAACTTTGTTACTTTTCGATTATGTAAAAATATTGAAAATTTAAGTATCATAATTTCTTTGCTTAACCGAATAAAGTAAACAAGAACATATATGCATACATGTACGTTGTAAAAGACGAAGGTATACATGGGAATAAAACAAGCACAAGTATATATAGTAGAGACAGAAATAGGTTTATTCACATGTCAACGATTGAACCATGAACGTTGACTAAATTCTGTTAAATTGTTTTATAGTATCTGCTTGGGCTTGTAATGTACATTGGGCAGCTAGTTGTATAGTAAGCCTATCTATACACCTTGGGTTTTAATGTATCATGCTATTATAATATACAAATTTGCTGTCTGTTTATTTCTACACATTCGTGAAAGGATCTGTATATATTGATGTCCATTTGAGAGCTCATGTAAGCTGTAAATATTGCATGTGTTTTATTCGTTAGCATCAGTGAGTGAATATTGTTATATTTAATCTCCCTGACAACGCCGAGTTAAAGTACACAGATGCATGTCTGTTGTGGAAGTAGCCTTTATTGTTCACAGAATTGGTTAAGCGATGGAAACCTTTTTCCGGCATCCGGTCAACTACAAAGGCCTTTTCAATGAATCATGTTTTATTAAAACTGCGAAATAGCTTGTTCGTATTGATTACGCTAGGGGTTCTTTTATACTACAACAAATAACTGTTGACGTAATTGACACCTCTTGTACGCATCAAAATGATTTACAGAGAAAATGAATAGCACATGAAAACGACAAAATACATTATGTCTTCTTTTTATAAGTGATCGTCTGTTTGGTAATCATGATGCTTTTCTAGAAAATGGCCTGTTCAGATTTAATCAACCAAGCTTCCGTGTGTATCTATTGTTTGTCGATAGAATTACTAAAGTTGTGGCTATATTTAAATGTTTAATTTCATGTATTAACGTAAATTGAAACGGCTGTATGTTGGAAAGCTGTTTAACGTATGCGGCTAATATCACACGAACGATCACGAAGAATTATTGGTCCTCGTCCGAAATTCTAGTGTTGATGAATTTGATCAAATGATCAATACCTCTGTCACCCTGATATCTGTTAGGATATATTGGCCATCTAAACTAAACAAAACCTATTAACAAAACAAATACAAATTCAAATTTTTGATTTGTGATTCTACCTATTGAAATAGTCAAGTTTTCAAACCGTTGTTTTAAAGGATAGTAATTGATTTCCGTTGTCAGTTGAGACTGTTACCACGGCGATAAACAAATAACAGAGCAACATACTCCATGTTATCCTTATAGATGTCCTTACAGGGTAGAAACGTGATCTGTTTTCTGTGTTGTTATAGAGAATGGATTTTATTTCACCATTGTTCATCTACCGAATGGTCTTGTCGAAAGTGTCAAGACCCCTTTACTAAGAACATGTTTATCCGGGTTGCTAGTAAAAGTGCAGATTGTCCCACCCATCCAACACTATTGACCGACAACCTTAAAAGCTATCTATTACTTGAACATTCCTAGTCCCAGTTTAAGTATAATGAATCGATGATAGCTCCTGGAAGTCTGACCAGGCAGTGACAGATGGGTCGTCTTAAGTATTCGCAAACACCGTAAGATTAGTAAAGTTCGGTTATACAACTGAACAGTGTATAGCCTACTTGACGTTTGGGGTAGCTTTATATCCAATAGTCAGTAGACCTTCTCCAGAACAGACGAGTATATAGAGCACGACTCGAGGACACGAGACCTTTTGACCAACATGATTTTATTGTATTTTGCTTCTCAATCTAATCAACAACAAAATGATTTTCTTCCTTTTGTTAAGTCTAATTATTATCGACGTCACTTGCCAATGTCTACACCCTGATACTACGATCAAGTTAAAAGAATATGACGCTATTTTTTTATGTTCACGCGCGGCTTTCGTTATACACTTATTTATCAGCACCCCAGACAAATGTATACATATATATGATGTATCATGCCTATAAGTTGGCGTTTTCCATTAACGGATTAGCATGGAGTAAAGCAGTTTGCTATATATAAACTATACTGAAAGAGAGATGACACGTGTATACATGTATATATAAAAGATCGCCGTTCTGAATATAATTTATTCAGATTTCTTAATCACCTATATCTGAAAACTAATTATTTTGACAATGATTTATCTGAGTTAATTGAAACTTATTTGCTTATTGGTTCAATTTTGCATGTGTTTTTGGCACTGTATATAATGACAGGATCAAATATACGCTGAATGTATGGCCTATTACGAGTTAATTAAAAGAGGCTTATTGGATCAACTGGTCATCATCTTGTTTTGACGCTCACCTCGCGGACCTATGTTCTGTATAACAGTACATGCAAAATTTACGTGATATTTTCACCTTTAAACTCCATTTATATCCTCCTCGAGTTTTAATTGGATTTGTGTAAGTGCCATGTCACAACATGATTTTAACATAAAATTAAATAGGCTAGGCCTATAGCATCTTAGTCATCTATAGTATAGCCATTTTGTACGTTATACGTTGTTATAATCTACTGTTATAGCTATCTTTTGCCGACCCAAATCGTTATAAGTGTTGCGTGTTTAAAACAATCAATATCAGGTAACAATACAATAATCCATTGTTTACATAGCCGTTGGAGGGCTATACGAGACTGTATTTGCCCTGTTCTTCGAGCTAATTAAATCCACACTGCATCAAACTTGTTAAACACTGGATCAAGTCTGTAGGGAACAAATCTATTGCTTTTTAATATTCCCCAATTCACGAAACCGATTATTTAAAAATCCCCCCCCCCCCCCCCCCCTCCCCCGGACGTGTATAAGCCCTATAAAAGACGCCTGTATAATTATAATAAAATCTACATGCTTTAAGTTAGACTGCTGAAAATCAACGATCAATGAAATTTAATTTATCTAATCCAAACTAAATGCTGTTTAGGCCTAATTCCAAATGGGAATATCCTCTCAAATGTGTTTCAGTCGTAATAGAAACATTTAAAAGAATAAAAAATAAACAATAATAATAACAAATTACAAAAATTGTATGAACTCACTTAAAAAAACCCACTTAAAATGAAAATAAATTCGATAAAAAATAAAAAATTTGCAGCTGCGATGGAACTATAGCCGATAGAATTGAAGAAGGGAAATTGAGCAGCTAACAAAATAAACAATGAATTATTGAACCACTTTAACACACTGTTTGTGGTAGTAGTCACCATTAGTGGCAATGTTTGTTTAATTCTCGCCCGCTTAATGGCTTAGCGCTTTCTCAATACATTTTGCCATGTAGTCCGGGGCACACCTTTGCGTGTTTGTTAATCGGTTACTCCCCTTGATTTGTGCTGTCAAAACTTGTCACGTGGGGGATGTCATTTGTTTCGCATGGAAACGAGCGGGCTGCTAACATGATCACATAATTTGAGTGTAAAGATCGATGATGTTCTGCTCCTTTATGAGACTCCAATTTCGATGAAATTGAACTGATGCACTAAAGGAGGATGAGTGATTCGCGGAGCAGAATAACGGACTTTAGAAGCCGACCGTCTTCAGAACAGGTAAATTTGATCTGCCAGCTACGTACTGTGTTGTTGTTGACACATTGGTCAGTCAGTGCCCCTGTCGCAAACACGTTTTATGACAATACACTGCCACTGTGCCACGGCATGGCTCAACAGTGGTCAAGCCACGGACATATTCCTTCAATAATAAACTTGTTTATTACAGTACTTTCTTATAACAATTATTAGTACCGTCAGCCAGTGTGATAAGCTTTGTGTGGCCGCGTCAAGCTGTGTCAACTTTTGATATTATTTTACTCAGTATATAATAGTATACCTATATGACAATTTTAATAAACTTGTTTATTATAGTACATTCTTATAACAATTATTAGAGTCAGCCAGTGTGATAAGTTTTGTATGACCCTGTCAAGCTTTGTCAACTTTTGATATTATTTTACTCAGTACCCGGTATATGACAATTTACTTTTGGAGAATTACTGACAAATTACGTAAGAAGATTTGTAATATTACAGATCTTTAAGGATAAACTTCACTGTTTGTGAAATAGGTTATCTCTTAGTCTTATATCGATAAATATTAACAATTTAATAACATAGGGGAGTTACTATCTGCTATTCGGTAGAAGATACAAATGTAGGACTTCCAAATATTGTTAGCACACATAAGTAGCCTATGTATGTTGTCCATCAGGATCAGATTATCATTCCTTGAACACTTGTGGGTTTGATTTATCCATAAAACAACCATTTGGATGTCCATATTCACAGAAAATAAATCATTTCTCGGCGGTACTCCCCTCACTGAAAGCTTTTAAAAAAATTCTGTGGTTAGCTCCAGATTAGGCACAACATGTTTACTTAAGTCTAGCGCCTTGTCCTTAACACTCCATTGGTTATTAAAAAAATGACTGTAACTAGGTCTGACTTTATCTTCCAATGCTGAATGGGGAGGGTGTCTCAAAATCCTGTAGTACTACATGAAATGTTTTTGTACTTCACAGTGTCATACCGGACCTGACTATATATACATTTCATTGAGATACATACTCGCATCTTTAGAAGGGAAGTGTTTAAATCTGGGTTTTCATTTTGTATCATCAAAAGTCAAACTGAAGTTGAAATCTAAGGAAGAATATACAAAAGTCCTGTTGATGTTTAATCCCCGAAATACAAAAGAGTTTAGTGCCTTAAACTGAATACAAGTAGATTTTGGTTTGTTCTACTTACTTTTATTAATCCTGCCTCATGCAGCTGCCTCACCAGCCTGCCTGGTGCATATGCTTAGTATTCAGGTAAGTCAAATGAGCATTAAAATATTGTTTTTTGTTTAGTTCAGTAAGTACTGTACCTTTTTTTAGAAAGAAATGTTATTATTTTACGCTTTTTCTATATTTTGTAATGTGGTCAATCAAACAATTTTAAAAGTAGATATTCTCTGAAAGTTGGTACAGAATCTGAACTTTTGATACTTGAGAAAATTGAGAAGTGGTTACAGTGTAAGCAAGAACAATATTTATAATGAGAGTGACAAATTGAGTCAATTGAGTAGTTTGACCTAAACATGTACTTCATGTTAACTGGCAACCATGTAAACTGGTGTCCACTTTATACCTAGATGTGTAGACATTGTGCTGAAGTCATTGGTGTTAAACAGTCAACATGGAGCACTTAGTTTCTACACAACTCTGTCTCTAAATACACCTGTATTATTTGTGTAGGTAACACAGTGACAAAATGAAAAGTCACAGTCCACTCAACATCAAGTTGTTGTAAACACCCTTGGTAATATATATTTTCTTTTTGTCCTGTCTGAGGCATATGTATATGGTATTCATTGATTTATCAAATTATTTCAAATATGTAAAATAGTTTTTACCTGCTGTACACAAAATGTGCTTTTGGCAAACTGATAAAATTTGTTCAATGGAAATATATGTTTTTTTAAAAAACGTTTTTCTATTGAATATGTAGAGTGTTTACTGTAATACAGCCTTTGATTTGACAGAGCCCTTTCACCAGGGGCTGGCACATACTTGATTGACTTTGTATAGGTCAGATCAGTTTCAAAGAAACTTTATTAACACATAGCTTTATGTTAGAGTCTTACGTTTTGTATTCTATTTGTAAAGCTCTTCTCTTTAGGTTTTTAAACTATACTTAAATAGATTTCCATATAATTTTTTTTGGACTATGCTTTGATGTTGACTGAGTGAAAATGATCTATTATTACTGTTATGTTATTATAAATTAATCTGTATTAATTATAGAAGTGGACAGCATGTGTTATAAGTAGTTGAAACAAAGGGTACTTATGGGCATAAGAATTATAAAAAGGATATAGATCCAGCTTAAAGTATCAAAACACTATAATTGTCTTGTGGAATTTTGAAATCACAACTCTTTACAGTACAAAGTACATGCATTCAGCTATTAATATTATGTATAACTTGTGTTTTTAAATCTCTGTGAAAAACAATGATAAATTTATATTTGTTTTTTGTACTTTCGGTTTGTTGTTTTAGTAAGGTTGTATGACCAGTGCTTATTATTTGGTTGTCGTTTCTGGCCACTGACTTTGAGGGCACTGATTCCCTTTTCTCCCTCACCAGGGGGGTATTAGCCTTTCATAACACCCTTTGAGTGAAATAACTTCAAGTACAATTAAAAGAACAAACCTACAAAGAGGAGTGAAAATAATGTTTTTCCTCAGATTAACTTCTCGTTAATCTTATGAAAGAATTTGCTAAATTGTAGGATTATCAGAGCTTAAGGCCAGAGATTATTAACTTCAGGATTAACTGAGTAAGACCATACAATGTTTACCTGTAAACATCTTACAAGTTCACATTGCTAAATACCCAAGCACAACCATAAGGCATGAAGTGATACAGATATAATTGAAAAAAATCAACAAAACGGCTTATGCTTTCTGCTCCCAGACAACAGTAGTGACTTATAGGAAACTTCTATCCAAGCCAGACCATATACCTATCAAGCTGTATCGCGCATGTAGCACTTTAAAACTGTAAAACACATCGACCCTTCTTATCTTCATGATGCTATGCAAGTGAATACTAGTCTCTTTAGCATGAAGATCTGTGGCATAATGGTTAGCGAGTGCGCTTTCTAACGCCTACTTCGATGTACTGTTCACAGGATCGAGTCCATCTGTCGGCCCTCAGGTATATGAGTGAGTCACAAGATGTGGCTCTGGCAATTTTCCTCTCGGTTTTCCTCAGTTATAAGGCAAGGAACAGTGTGAAGTGAACAATTCGTCGTCATATTTATGAAATACCCTTGAGTATGACGTTAAACCCCAATCAAACAAACAAACAAAAAACTTTAGCATGAAAAACAATTATATTGTTAATATTTCGTGTTTTCGTACATAAACTAACAAGTATAAGTCCTTAAGTTACCAAGGGGCTAAGGTTTGAAACCATCTTCCTACTAAGATGACAAATGTTGACAGTGGTTTGAATTTAAAGCCCTTTTACAAGACTGGTACGACTGTATATGATTGTGAAGATTTACTACAAGCGCTACTGTGATACTGTCCCTATTTTATGAGCTACACTGTTTATGCATATATTTAACAAAAATATACATGTATATATATTTAAAAATCAAAATGTCAATGGAATCAATTTAGTGGCCTAAAAAAATGTTATTAAAAAAAATATATATCATTATCAATACCATAATCTGTAAATATTTATATATTCAACAAATATTGTAGGTCACTGTGGGCCATATATGACATTAAGAGTTTATGGACGTACCAGTCCATAAGCTGCCATTTGGCCCACAGTCCCCTGCATTCTGATGGTTACATATATTATACCGAATTTCCATAATTCTTGAACTCGTTACTAAATTTCTCCACTGTACCAACGTTTACACTAGAGAGTGTTACCAAGGGAAGTTATTCAAAAATGTTGCAGGCCAATATATGATGGCAGACAAATATAGGGAAATAGTGACCACAATAAACACATGATAGGGAGAACTTTAACTGAGTTATAATATATTTTAATATTGTTACCTCTTATCATTATGGCAATTATTGCCTATGGCTAACATTTAGCTTTGTAACCTCCGACATTAAATAAGTTTGATTTGATTTAAAGTGTACCTGTATAAATTATGTGATAATGCTGGCCCTACTAGCCAGAGAAGCCAGTTTGAATCCTGGTCGAGGCAACAATATAAATATAATATAGGTAAAGACATTACGGCACAGATTCATTTCCAGGGGATTTACATCAAATTCAAATATTACAAAGATATTTTCATTATTAGGCTTCATCTTAGTCTCATTAATCAGTAGATATCTAAAAGCCTTTTTATACGCCCGATGAAAATCGGTCGTATTATGGTATGATCAGCGTCCGTCCGTCCGTCCGTCTGTCCGTCCGTCCG
>JARDVA010051768.1:2218-12306 GCA_030265315.1 Mopalia swanii
ACCACTTTACAAACTGAGTAATTGAGTGTGAGGGATCAGGATGATCCAAGAGGAGTGGCCAGCACCACTTTACAAACTGAGTAATTGAGTGTGAGGGATCAGGATGATCCAAGAGGAGTGGCCAGCACCACTTTACAAACATTGCAATTCATAGAATTATTATCTCAAATTAAATAGGAAGAGTGTATTTTTGTTTGTTTATTTGATTGTGAATTTAACTTCATTCTTAAGGGAATGTCCTTAACATGAGAACGGATTGTCCACTTCTTACAATACCTAACTTAATATGGTGGACAACTGCTGAGAGACAATATAAAATCCAGCCGTGTGATAGCTGCAGTCACTTTGTGTGACTAAGATACCTGAGGTCCACCTGAGGACATGTGAGTGATGCATCCAGGATGATCAGTAGCCACAGCCATTTCAAATGACACTGGCTATGCTAAACAATATAATTTTGATGATACATGTAACAATATAAAATCTGTAGAGAGAGCAGTGCTAATGTGGGTATGGCTGGCGAGGGCTTGCAGTACGATGTCTATCAGGTGTGTTATAGACTGATGCTGATGAGGTTGATCCTGGCGGTATATTACGCTTCACCATCTCCTCAAACACTGCTGCTTGAGCCACATTAGCTCTCATATGGGCCTGGTACATATTGTGAACTTGATGTGGAGAAATGTTGAGCATTCCATGTGGCACCATGGGTGGACTGAGATATGTATGTGGAAATGCTGGGTGTAATAGATGATTCGGGTCTGAGGGGAATGTTTTGGCTGCCATTGTCATATCAGGAGTCTGAAAAAAACATTGAGATTTAACTTAAGTAATGCAGTAAACATGTTAGAAAAATTCCCCAAGCATATACATTTTTCTGTATTGGGAACAGGGGCTTAGCAAGAAATCCAAAGTAGGGTGTCCAAAATGGTCATTTTGCTGATCTTTTCAAATAACTGGGTGTCCAATTTTGACAGTTGTCCTATCTCCTTCATGTTAAAGTTTCTTAAAACAGGGTGTCCAAATAAGGCTATTGTTCACTTCAGGGCGTCCAGTTGGACGGGTGGACGGGTGTCTGTCTAAGCCCTTGATTGGGAATTAATGAATGTCATGAACTGAAGAAATATTAACTCATCTATGACACATATAAAGCAACAGTCGAGTCCCTATAACCAACTTCTGACTTTTTTATTTACCTGAAAATTTCCTACTTAATGCACTTTACCACATGTCAATACCTAGCATGGTTCTTGAGTTATCATCAGAAAAAGTCTAAATTAATCAGCTCACAATATCAGCACAACCAAACATTGACACAGTCTGCATGTTTTGACATATTTTTAAGCCGGTTTGGCTGGAATTGTGCAGCTCTTGTTAGTTATAACAATGACCATAGGGGCGCTAATATCAACATCATTACATGTACAAAGTTGCGACTGAAAGGAAGGAAGATTTCGTTCAAAAGCAAGCAACACAAATCTTGTTAGTTCTGATGTAGGAACTTTCTAGAAGTCTTTGAACTGTAATAAAAATGTATGTAAAATGTAACTGCTATTCTAAAGCATGGATAGGATTTAACATTTAGTTAGTCCAAAAAGAGGACTTGTATTTCTTTGAGGAAATATTGCTTACTGTAGCATGAGCTGGAGGAGTCCTCTCGTGGGTTTCTCTCCTGGAGGGTTTGAATGGTACGGGTGAGATCTGTCTAGAAATACCATGAGGTGACCGGGATGAGGCTCGCTCTAATGGCTTCATGTGTGCGGGCATTATAGATGGGCTGCCTTGTACACGAGATGGTAGTGTGCTTCTTGATAATGGACTATGATATAATTCCGAGGGCAAAGCACGATAGCAAGGGGGTGAATTGTCACGATTTGGAGTCACATTACGACTTTTTGAGGACAGGTCCATTCCAGTTTTCTGATTTAGGTTTTGCTGCATATTTCTTTTAATGCTCAGGTCAGTAGGCTGCTCCTCTGAAGGGTTCACTTTAGGTATGATAGGCTGATGTGAGGGTTGTGGTTGTTGTGTTCTGTTAGCGGCAGCACCCTTTGCCTTGTTGGCATAATCTCCTGCTAGGCTCCTCATCTGAGCGAGATAATAATGAGGACTGCTTGGATCTTGTAATCTCTGTTTCTTAAGACTGGAATGAAGAGGCTGGCTTACTTGTTTTGAGGCATAATCATAAGGTGACACATGATGGATGGGCTGACCTAATGCTGTTGGATCTATGTAAGGGGGGTAGCACCGTTTGAGATGGTTACTGTGAGCAGGTAAAGCTTGTCTGGGAGGAGTATGTCGATGATCAGGGTGAGGGGATTTGTCTCTAACACTGTTCTGATGAGCCGGTTTGATCTTCTGAGTAGTATGATGTATGACGGATGGTCGATGACTGGACGGATGCTCTTTGTGATATGATGGTCGCAAGGTTTCACCTGGAGTAACTGATGGGGACGAGTTAGACATGTGTCTATTGTAGGTGCTCTCAGGTAAAGGTTTAATCCCTAAGTTTGGGGGAGGTGTGCCTGGCAAAGCTCGAGTAAACTGAGACGGTGAGTAGTTATAAAGACGTGTGTGTGCAGGAAGTAAATGTGGAGGAGACTGTAACGACGGACTTTTCTGATAAGGATGCTTTAACATGGGAGCGTGGTAAGGCGAGATAGGATGATGGGCAGCTTTCTCAGTTGATACCGGATTGCAAATACTGGGAGTATTTCTATACCTGGAGTCATGTGACAGTTCCACTGAATTAGCACGACTACAAATGTCAGTTCTTGAGTTTGACTTTACCACATCTACACCCTCCACTTTTTTATTAGTAGATTGTTCAGTGAGCACTGGTCTGATGTTATCTGCTACAGGGGCAGCAATTGTCAGCTCTTTAGGTTCCACTTTCAGGATTGGGGAGCGCACATGATTAACTTCCAGTTTAGCCTGCAACATAACACATTGATTACATTTTTGATAATATGGTTTCTTGACACATAAATCTCAGGTTTGTTTATTTGTTTGCCAGCCAATGGGAGAGGGTTTGTTTGTTAGTTTGATTGGGGTTAACGTGTCGTACATATGGTTATTTAACTCTTATGAGAGCGTGCTAGCCCAATATTATATAAAGTGAAGGAAACCACCCTTAATGTCCCAGGCAACAAACAGTGACAAGACAGGACAATCACAAGACACAATCAAAGACATTACAACATATCTTCTTTGTTATCTGTACATAATTATACATAATGTCCTTTTGGATAATGGGTTTATTTTATCTGAAAAGTGTCTTTTTGTGTATTCAGAGGATATTATTTGTTTTACTTTTTAACATTAAGCATTCATACCTATACATTTGACAGAAACTGCTTCTGACACAGGTAGATTTGTTTGATTAGTTAGTTTGATTAGGGTGTATGTTAGCTGGTAAGCTCTGAGAGCACCAGTCCAACATGAAGCTCCCTACAGACACCTGTCCCCCTTAAGTGGAAGAAACCCTGATTGATATCTTACCTTGACACTGTTTTGGGGAAACAATTTGGTTTCATCAGGGTATTTATCCACCATTTGACCATCATTTTTACTCATTTCTTTATTCTCGTTTTTGTCGGTGTCTTTTTTCCCAGGTGGTGTAAGTGGACGATCTTCTCCATTTAAGTATCTCTCATAGGGTAAGAGAAGTCTACAAATATATCAATGACAATACATCTCATGAGCAATGCATGGAGAACTCCAAACTCCATCAAACAAAATGGCCATTGCATTCTTTGCCATTATTTACGTCTGTACATGTTGTTAACACAATACTTGAGAATGATGTCATGGACTTATTTCACACTTGGTTTGTTTGATTGGGGTTTAACGTTATACACAAGGGTATTTCACTTATTATATGATGATGGATTGACCACTTCACACTGCACCTTTCCTTATTACGGTGGAAAACCTTGTAAAAACCACCCCTGCGATTACCCGAGCCACAACTTGTGCCTCGCTCATATACCTGATGGTCGATAGGTGGACTCGATCTCGTAAACGGTACATCAAAGCAGGATTAGTTTGGTAAACGCACACGCTACCACAAAGCCACGGGCCCTATTTCACACTTGGAAAATAGTTTCCTTTAGTTAAGAAACAGATGGGATTACATTTGATCTTAGTTCGCAAACCAATATGGCCATCACTCAAATTTATAGATACATACTTCAAACTTTGCTTTTTCTGTTAATACCATACATGTGGTTGTATTTCATTTTGTTTCATTAAAAAAAAAGGCCTACAATGTATATTGCACCAATATGGTGATAAACACCATAACTCTTTTACGAAAAAACTGTTCTTAGCTTAGGTAGGAAAAGGTGATTTGACTGGAATTATGAGCATATTTTTTCAACATAAGTCTTAAGTGGTGGGCCTGCTAGTTTTTGTGTGTATGTTAGCTGCAAAAAACATAAACCTCTGCAGCAAATACTAAGGAGTGCTTTAGTTACTTCAAGTAGTGAATAAAATGTATTTATGTATGATAGGATGTATTGTGTGTAAACTGGTAGAAGAAACTTTATGGGTCACATTTGATACATAACCTGGAGGCTATTTTAACCACATATTACAAAAATAAATATGTCTGAATGAATATATGAATCTCTAAGGATAACATACATTTATCCCATATCAACAAAATGTGCAGAAGCAAAAAAAAAATTGAAACCAAATAGCTGCTTCAGCACTCAGTATAAAGAAAAAAGAAGGTCATAGAACTGAAAACCACAATACATGCAATATCAAATATTTAAAAGTAAAAAAGTAAAACAGATTTAATTTTTCTATTCCTCTCTGCTTGCCTGAATAACTATGTAGCTAAAGAATGTGAACCAGTTGCTGAGGAGCTAGGCTCAACACCTTACCTTCAACAAAAGGCTGAAATCTCTTCTAAAAAAGGCTTATCCTCAACAATGGACTATAAACTATGACGATAACATTTATGAACAAGCAAGCATACATGTTCACAACACCTTGCTTGAAAGTAGGGCCAGGATATGAAAAGAATTACCTTAACTTAAAATATGGGAGAATAAAACTCTGAGGGATAAAAATAGAAACACAGCAAAAAGGCAATTTACAAATATCCCAAAAACGGCATGCAGTATGGTTAAATACATGTAAATCGACCACTGATGACCTAAATTGATTGAATATTTGTTAGACTTACAGACATAATTATCTTCCTTTGAAAACAACTCTGATATTTTACCATGACTTATTGCTCTGCATATTGTTTCTGGGTTAAACTGATCAGCTTTGAAATCTTACTAAACAGACCTCCACAAAACAAGAATAATGAAATATATGAAAAAAAATTTCTAGCTTTACATTTAGTGTGTTACCCAAGTGTATCGTAGCAGCGCTAGAGTAAATTTTGGTGGCACCTGTCGATCTGGGAAATCCTGTTTACTCCTATTTGTCTACAATTCAGATGAATACATTGGGGGAATCCATATATTTGTCTAACAAAAGGCCATATGCATATCATCATGCTGGTTTTATAATTAAGAGACAAACAGCCCTGAACCTCGTAGCGGTTGAATGAAACTCAATTTTGAGTTTAAAGACAAATCGGTCAACTGGCAATGATCTATACAAGATATATTTTGTAAATAATAACATTACATGAATGGTGGCCATATTTCCCGACGGAATTGGTAAAATTGGGACAAAAAGTATGTACCTCTCATAGTGCCTTCTGGTACAGGTGGCAGCACTAGTACTGCCAGGGTTTCCCCCTAACTGATCATAGAGATGCTTCCATAACCTCTTCTGGGTTATCTGAAAACAAAATGTAAACAGGCTATGAGTAATATCCATTTATCATGGATCAACGCTGCTATAACATCTACATTGTAGTCTCAATAGTCTTTTTCTCAAACAACAAAAACAATGTACACGATAACCGTGGAAACCAGACATGCAAAAACAAAAAAAATTCAAAATTGATGTATTGGATTAATGTGGTAACAACATATATGGTGAATCAGATCTATAATAATCCTGTACATTGCTAAGGTATGGCACAGCACACTTTCTTGTCTGACAATGAAAGACATTATGGCTATTGGAACACTGTCTGAAAGCCAAAAGAACAAAAAAAAAAATCTTCTGTTGCTCATCTGTTACATTGCCAAGTATATCATTTTACCAGACCATGCCTTCTCTAGAGCATGTTTTGCTTTCCTGTGGTCTGACCGATCTTAACGCCAGACAGACAGTATATGAGTGCCATAGAGGAAAAAGTAAGGAATATGGGAATCTCATTGCCAAGAAAACTACCAATAGTCGCATGAAATTTGAGCCAATAAAAAACAACAATAAAAATGGCAAGCCAATGGTCATTTCTTTCAGTGATTCATGGGCTATCCTGGGAAAGCAACTATTCTTTTGTTCCTGTTCTTTTCAGGCTGTTTTAAAACCAGCTTGTATTGCGTACAGTCAAATGAAGATGTTCAGAGTTCACCAATCAACCTACATAATAACAATACCATGCATTTATGAGTTGACAAACAAGGATTGTATTTTCAAAAATATAGCCTGTCAAATTCAAAATGATGCCTGTGCGCAATAGCAGCCCATGCCAGGCATGTGTTGAACAAGGCATTTATTTTTGTAAGTTCAATAGTTCAAGGCTTACAAAATTTTTTTTGACTGTTCATATAACAGTAAAGAATTATAGGTTCTAAATACCAAGAATATAATTGTAGATGTAGAAACCTTGCATACTAAACAGTTTTACAGTTTAATAGTAGCCGTCATTGGACAAAATCACGATTGAAAAGCAGACTTGCTGCTTCTGACATACATGTAGTACAGCATGAGCAAGCACTGCCTGGTAAGCCCTGATCATCCAGTGGGACGACATCGGCAAATCAACTTCAGACCCTACTAGCTGAAGTCTGTCTTTTTCAAGAAATGCTGTTTCAGGAGTCAATACAGCATTTGCATTTTTTTCGAGCCCTGCCAGCAAGCATCCATAAGATAAGATTTCGCATCCACGTAGATAACAAAAAGAAATAAAAAATGGTTTATCCAATCCAATAATTGGAGCCATCCAGGCAAAGACCAAATGGACACGTGGACAGATCTCCGGACCCCCTCCATACCATATTAAGACAATTTTCATTGGGGGTATAAAAATGTGTGTGACAATCACAAATTGTCCAGATGTCCGCTATCTGAACAAGCGGTCAATATAAATTTATCCTTGACCTAATTATTATGTAACATTAATTGTTCATCAACCTAGGAAAACAAAATGTGCAACTGTATAAATTGAAACAACAGGACTACAAAATGTATAATTCAATCCAATGATACTCAAAGAAAAATAAATTCCATGTACTAAAGATACAAGAATAAATTAAAATAAAATAAAATTAATCCCACCCCCTCTCAGCAGGCACTAATTATTAACTACATTTGTTGGATTGCTAATAAAAAAATATGGCAAAAGAAGAGAAAATCAGTGAAAATGAAAGTCCAACAACCAGGATTCAGTGAAAATACTCACCATTTCAAACATTGACTCCAAAGTCAGCACAAGGAAAGAAATGTTTAGATATTTATGGCAGATAAAAACCAAGAGCCATCTATTCAAACTGCAGACTTATTAAAATAGAGCTGGAATACACTTAACATTTCCACAAAAAAAAAACCAACATTGTCATCAAATGCATAATCATGTTTTATTAGGGTAATTTAATCATTGAAAATCCTGCGTTACATAGAAATACATTCTTTGTGGTTATAAAATGGCATTTTAAAATTGTCTAATGTTCACCCCTATCACCCTTTGGTTTGTTTGGTGAATGCCATAACCACAACTGAAGATCACCAATAATGAAGGGGAGATAATAAAGTTTCACAAAGGGCAGATAATTCCAAACTGTCAATGAGATTAAGAATTCACTGCCACATTGATATCTACTTCCACGAATTTTTGTTTAACTGTTAATAATACTTACTTGATCATAACCACCAAGTTTTCTTGCATATGTGTAGAAAACATATATGTCGACTGAAAACAAAAAAATACAGATTGTACCTTTTAAATTAATAGAATAGTTCTCTTTGTTTGTTTGATTGTAGTTCATGGTGTACTCAACAGTATGTCACTTATATGACCGTGAATTGTCCATTTGATTCTCACTTTGCCTTACTGAACTACGCTGGAAACACAAAAGAAAACCCAGCAAAAAAATATTTGTTTACACCCTCCATTGAGAGAGACTCCTCCAATGACTACCTCATCTACCGAAGGCCGACAGGAAATACTCTGAAGTTATTGGTTACAAAAAGAAAGCTATCAACGCTAACAATTTATTCTTAATTTGATTTGGGTTTATACATCATAGTCAAGCTACATGACACAGATGTGCTCAAGGATTGCCCATTTCTATCCTAAAGATGATGGAAAACCAGGCTGAAACCTGCAATAAGCTGTTGGTAAAAGAATGCAACAATATGGATAGAATACTAATCCAAAAACACTCACGTTTTAAACAAAATGTGATGAATATTTTAATCAGACCGATTTATGTTGAAACAAACACAAAATTTGATAGATATTAACAAAACAAACATACTTTGTTTGAATCCCAATGATGGTATTCTCTCAATAGGTGTTTTTCGACTCTTCATGTATTTATGGAGTGACTGCAAAAATGACTGTTCCTCTTTTGTAATATTTCTCTTGTCTCTTAAATGGGTTCCATTCTTCAGGCTATCCTTCCTCGTTCGTATCATTAACTGAAAACATAAAAATCTTGCTAACATCTTCGGCTATTCAAAGTTAAACAAAGGAAAAAAAGATACATTAAAACTCCTATTAAAAGTAGTTTGAACCCTTAATTTGGTTTTTCAGTGAGCATATTACAGATTATTTGACAGTGGCAGATTTATTGGGAGGCAATAGTAAAATATCTGACCACTAAAACAAAGAAACAAAGTTAAAAATATGTGTGTCAACTGATTTTTGTACTAAAACCTGCCCTGTTGTAGATTTGAGAAGGCCTTGATGACTTACAGGTGAAGGCTTGGCTTTGGTAGCAGATGGAGGTAAAAATAGGTCACCATTAGATTCCCCACTGTCAGATTCTAAAGACGATTCCTTCTTTGACTGTAAACGTTTCTTCCGAGGTCTTCCTTTTAAATTGGGGGCTGAAATGTCATAAAACAATTATCAAAACATGGCAGAAAAAACTGTAGTATCTCTTTCATTATTATGCATAAAGTATAGAAGAAGTGCTGCATTTGGTGGCAATAAAGAGCTGTAACCATTTAAATGTACTTATAAATGTTTGTTTATGATTTTTACATCTTGTGCATAAGAATGCACACCATACTAAATGGACCCAATCACATTATAAGGCATGATCTATCCATAAGACATCTTACCTGCCAACTTTATTTATTTGCTGGTAAATATTTTTTTTAATCCACTTGGATAAAAATTACAATGTGCTGTAAAACAGTAATACATGTATATGTATTGAATCTTACCTAAGTGATCACACCGTATCTCTAAATTGTCTAGTTCTGGGTCATCAAATGTGTCTCGACAAAATAGTACCCGAGAGTTACTGTTCTTGACGGTGAATCCTCCGATGGCACAAACTAGAGCATTACGTAGCCAATTGTCTTCACATTTTTCCAGCCTTTTCATTACAGTTCTATATCGGCAGTAACGAGGGAAGCTTAAAATCATTACCTGCGTGGAGTTTGACACATCACAACCTGGAAAAGAGCAGAAATTTGTGAAAAAAAGAAAACCTTAATCAATATAAAGTGGTGATTCAATAAATATGGGGACAATAGTCATTTTGATCATGCTACATTTAACTGATGGAAACGATGATGCAAAAAAAATGTAAAATGTAATAATAATCCATTACATATGGATGGTATGAAGCCTTGTGAATATTGCATACATAGTTGTTGGTCATGCTATACTGCTGAAGATTGGCTAGAATATTAAATTTAATCTAAATATTTCAATTTTACTATTTTTAAGAGGTAAATATTTCCAATACTGGAATTGATAAAAGTCAAAT
>JARDVA010051990.1:0-12304 GCA_030265315.1 Mopalia swanii
ACGAATTTAGTGGATTATACCGTCGATAGACAACGGAAGAAGGTAAGATTTGCCCAACGGACTCAATACATTACAGCTTTTTCCCGTTCGAAAACACCTGCTTTATCATGTTTTTTCGACGTGAATAGGCTGATCTTAGGGTCGTTAAAAGCTGGCCTGTCTAGTCTATATTGGGGTTTAACGTCGTACTCAAGGGTATTTCACTTATAGGACGTGCCAGCGTAATGGATGAAGGAAACCACTGGCAATAAACAAAGACAAGACTGGACAAATACAGGACAACAACATGTCGCCACAACAGATAGGCTTCATGTTCCCCTTTAGCTCTGAGAGCACCAAGACAACATGAACCATCCGCCCTACACATAAAAATATATATGTGCACTTTCGAACTCTTACAAGTCAGACCACCGTGATCTGAATTCACCCTCTCTGTATAAAGACTGACACTTGCGCAGTATCTTACTTTGGTGGCAAAGAGCACTGATGTCGTTATTGTTACCATTATGACAATGCATGTGGTATTATTTGTGACGCTACTATGTAAAATGTAAAATATGACACGAAACGGACACAATAAAGTCATCAGCGCTCCTTTGCCACCCAATTGAGGTCCTGCGCAAACTTCAGTTTTTATCCCCTAAGGATTGATTGGTGTTTTGCACCACGATTAGGGGTATTTCACTTATAACAGCGATGTATTCCAATAATAATTAACACTAGCACAACTAAGATGCTAAGTAAAGACAGCATTGCTAGTTTTCACACAAACTGCCTTTAGCCAGAGGGTTTATCGCCAAAGGGTCTATTGACATAAGTTTCATGGTAACATGTAGTTTGATTGAGATTGTTACATGATACTGATAACATGTAGTTCGATTGAGATTGGTACGCCTGGACTTGAATAAAAGGAAACTTTAACCATTTTGTCTAAATCTGGAACAAGGCTGAATGGAATTTCAGTTTTTAGAATTAGATAGGTTTTAAGACGATGTATAACTTGTCTAACCAGAATTCTAAGGTTAGCAGCCCTACTGGTCTGTCGAACTGCTAAAGAGCTCATTTGAGATTCACCTCTTTTTCCAGGTGGAACGTGTAATGTAATCAATCTTGCTGCACAATCATCTTGAATGTTGAAGCCTTTACGGGATTGCAAAAGATCAAATGAGTATAACAAGTCCAGAAATCCACAATCCAACGTTATTGCTTTGTCAGAAGCTTGACCACCATAAACATAGGTAATGGAAGAATTTGGTGCTACAGGAATTAAGAATTTACCGGTGTTATGATGTTTGTAGTCTGACCAGGGTGAAGACTGTAGCTTAAGATCTTTAGGTGTTTCGAGAAATACCTCAGTACAACCAATAATAGCACGAAGACCAGATAACTGCATGTAGCGGGAGGGTTTTGTTACATGTGCAGCTTCCTTACTAGGCCAGAATACCATATGACTTAACACTTATGCCTGTCAACCAAGAATTAAATATTCTTAGAAACTAAGCCACTAGATATAGACAACCTGTCAGCAAGTCTCAACTTCAACGTCAAAAGAAATTGGTCCTTGCTAGATAAGAATCTTTTTGTCTAAATTTCTTTGAGCTAAGAACAATCAACCCACTTCACCTTTGGTTTGATTGATTGATTGTTGTTTTACGCCACATTCAGTGGTATTTCAGCTACACTGTGGCGAGAACACACCTACACAATTCTGTGGGTAATATTTGTCTTTTTTGTTTAATAGGTTGCATTTTTTTTTTCCCCAAATAATAACACAAAGAGCAACAGAACGAACTGAAAAAGACACATGCAAGTGTCAGCATATCAAAAGTTTTATTTTAGATCTTAAAAATTCTGGACCGGAGATCTTTATAATATATTTCCATCTGAGAAATGGGCTTGTTGAGGACTGCCCTTTCTTCCCTGTCCACAACTGTGTTTCCAGGGATACCCAAATGACTGGGTATCCAGCAGAACAGAACCTCCTTGACCTTAAAACTATCAATAACTAGAAGGCAAGAGAGCGAATCACTGCAGATAACGGCTTTCTTAAGATGGTACTTGGAGATTAGATCTAGAGCCAATGAAATAGCCTTAGCTTCAGCATTAAAGATGGACGAAGCTGAGGGCAGATGGAGAGAGGCAACGTGCTGCAACCAAACTCCTCACTCTTCGGTCCATCGGTGTATACAAATGAGTGGTTCTCATAATCATTTCTTATCTCACCAAATCTCTGCAATAAAAGAAGCGGACATGTTTTTGACTTCTTTTGATCTTTAAGATCAAAAAGAAGCCTGGGTCTTGGAAACATCCAAGGCAGAGAGGACGGAAAAGAAACAGGTGCTATGTCTTCTAAGATGATTCCAGCACCTGCTAGATGTGGTCTCCTGCGCAACCCAAATGAAGCAATTTTCATAGGACTGCGATCAAACCTATCCGCAAATGCTGGATTAAAAACACAGTTGTAAGCAGGTTTACCAGGGTAAGCTTTTAATTTTGTAGCGTATTGGAGGCCAAGTTTTATCCTTCGATGGTATAAGGATGGCTCATTTGCTTCGACATATAGACTCTTAAATGGTGATGTACGGAATGCCCCAAGACTCTCAGGGTCTTAGACCCTGATGGTGGACCGGGTCCAGCTTTTTAATGTAACTCTCACGTGCTGAGCCATAGACTATGCAACCGTGGTCCAATTTGGAACGAACCAGAGATCGGTATAGATTTAATACAACGGATCGGACTATCTTGATGGCTTTGCAAAGAGGAGTTACACCCTCTCGATGTTAATTACATTTATTAACTTGAACAGGGTCCCTTGGAAGGCGAGCCTCTGGGTCTGATGGTTTCTTAATTTTTGTTTGATTGTCTGATTTTTTATTTTGATTCTTTGTACCAGTTTGCGTTGATAAAGCTGTTAGTGTGGATGTAGCGGTTTTCATTTGTTTTGTGTTCGCGTTAACAGCAGAAGGGTGTTTATCACCAGTTGTCCACGTAAGGAAGGTCTGTGTCTCAACAGACAAACAGACAGGTAAGGAAGGACTGTATCGCGACAGACAGGTAAGGAAGGTCTGTATCGCGACAGACACACAGACAGGTAAGGAAGGTCTGTATGGCGACAGACAGGTAAGGAAGGTCTGTATGGCGACAGACAGGTAAGGAAGGTCTGTATCGCGACAGACACACAGACAGGTAAGGAAGGTCTGTATCGCGACAGATACACAGACAGGTAAGGAAGGTCTGTATCGCGACAGATACACAGACAGGTAAGGAAGGTCTGTGTCTCAACAGACACAAACTTTCTTCGTAACATTGGCGTAGGACTGAGGTGGCCCCTGGACGTAAGAGGCAAGGTGCCGTGCTTCGATATAACTAACGTTTTTTTCGGACTTGATCGCTTGGATTCGCTTTTTTTCAACCTGTAAGGACCAATGTGGTCTGGAACTGTAGTTGAATCAAAAGTAATCAAGTAGGTGTTGAGTTTTATTAGGCTGCCATCCTTTTTTGTTGTAAAGCGCTAAACGTTAGTTATACCTTGATCACCGAGCTCAGAGCAGATCTCTTCCACTGATAGATCAGAGCTTCTGTCTCGGATGATTCCCTTACTGCTATTCAGTGATCGATGTGATGTGACTGTCACAGGCAACTCCAAAATCTTAATCAATTCAAGTAGATTAAGCGCCTGCTGCTGTCTGGTGCGTATTCCACAAGAATGTCACCAAAGCGCATTTTGGTTTCATTTTTTAGGGTCCCTGCGGTAGCTATACTACAAGTGTTTTGTTCAGCGCAAATGGCAATATTTCGCTACAGACTTTTCATTTTGACTACTTATTACAAGGAATTTAGGCCAGTTTACTTTTTCGTTTAAATCAATTTCGTTTCCTTTTCTTTTTCTTCCAATGGTGGGTTAGAAGCCATAATATGGTGTAAATGCGCCCATGTTCCCCACCGCCACAGAGTGCCAACAAGGCCGATACCTCCTTAGCAGTATCCAGACGGAGTAGCTAAAGAGGATTCCAAGAGTGGTATACTTAAACAGGAAACAAAAAAACATTTTTGGCTTCCCACTAGATTGGCCCATGAACCACCGCCCTGTACAATGATCTTTAGGTAGGGTTTTAACCTTTTTTTATTAATAAATATCATTATTTCTTTTAATTATGGTTTTATTAATTTCGAAGGAATTAATGTTGGATCATTGCAGAGGTCGGCAACAAGCCGATTGATCAGATCGGGCCAATCTGACCACCTGTCTAGGAGAAGATTGAGAAGTGATGTGTTGGAGCAGCATGGCTATGTGGCACCCTTTTCGCCAGCCACGTTGCCCCTCAATCATCAGGATCTCATTCTCCTTCGACAGGTGACACAACCCACGGCCAACAAGTTGCCTCTTTCGATCAACCGAGGAAGCTGTGGGAGTATTCTGCAGGGCCTGCTGATGTTATAAACCCAATCCGCTCCCCTACGGGGTAACATACTTTTTCAATGCAATCTAAATCGGCCGAACATGCAATTAAATGTAAATTTAAATTTTATTGGTATGTTATAAGTGTTTATGCAGTAAGACCAGTAGTTAAATTAGTTCCAACAAACCGAAGCATGCCGATAATGAAGAGACCAGGGACCCATAAAAAACATAACATGATATCATAGTTGCAATGACGTCCAGCAATGAAGGTATTGTGGCCTCAATACAAATCAACTGATCTCATACAATATTTTAATCAACTCAATTCATGAATAGCCTGTAAACTTTATAAACAACAAAACTATGGTAGCACAACTGAAAGCCATTTTACCTCTTCCTGCTTCACGATTCCAATATTTTGCTTGGTCCTGATAAGAACTGAGGATATATATGCAGTCTTTATCTCATTTTTCAGCAGCTGCACTGGCATAAGACATGGCTTAGATTTAGCAGTCAGCTCAGATTGCAGATCATGCGGTAGAGACTTTGGTACCAAGATCCATCCATTTGAAACCTGGAAATGTGTCAAGTTCTTTTGCTATCAGTATTTTCATATCAGTTTTGTACTTGTCAAGTTCTGTTGTATTCAGCACAATCTGACTAACAGTTACATTATTGGGGTCACCAACAGTTACATCGTTTGGGAAAGCAGAAGCATCCACTCGGTCGGGAATATCTAAATTATCTCCATTTATTTTACAGTATTTTCCTGCTCGGACCTCAGAAATGGGTTCCTGTACTGAGAAATTCCCAAATGGCTTCACAATGATCTCTTTACTCTCTTCAGACAGGGTAAGATGTATTACATTCAATCGATTGAGAAGCTGCAAAAAAAAAAGTAATTTGATAATTAAACATGCCTGCCTTTGTATACATTATACCGGAGTTAGTATGGGGGTGAAGTCTAGTCACTTATAATCCTTAGTCCAACGACAAGAGCTTCCCAATGTCCTGAATCTAAGGAGCATCAGGGAACCAATTTATGGCATCCTGTTTTTTTGTTCTGTCCTGTCTTTTGTTGCCTGTGATATCAAGGGTGGTTTCCTCCACTCATTGGTCTCACATTGGCACACTAAGTCAAATAACAATTCATTGTTTTTGAAGCAGGTTTGGGTATGGCCAGATCAATTGATATTGCCTGATGCAACCATTGAACCTATTCCATCGTGTAGCTACTACTATATTCCACAATGCAATTATTATATGAAGTTTTACAATATCAATATTTTCACCAATTCTGATCTACATGACAAATTTTGATTAAAATATACAGGCGATTAGCTAGAATGATAAAATAGTCCACAATATAGTCTGATTTCGATTAACTTGCCTTGTTGTCAGCATGGTATCTTAAACAAATTGTTGTATGCATGAGTTGAATAGCTGACATTTTCATGTCCCTACTCAGCATCATCATCGCTAAGATAGTAGCAATCATTGTTATCCTTGCACTGGTATTCTTGCCATGAGAGCACAGAGAAATGATTTGCTGTAGAAATGGAACATACTTATTCATTTCAATTACCACATCAGACAATAAGTTTGAATCCAGTATATGATCTCGATTGTTCGCTCTGTTTTTTTTAATTTTGGTTTGAAGAGAAGATTCAATGTTCTGTAAAAATCAGTTGTTCAACAGCTTTGTGAATCAGTGTACATTTGAAAATGGAAAAAGCAATTTCCTGTGCACTAAGTTTGTTAACTTTGCTGGAGTATAATGTTCACAATACTCTCTCGTTGCATAATAACCTCCAACTTCAATTGGTGATGCCTCTACAATATGTTCAGCTAGATGTTTTCTTTCACTACTCTGACTAGGTATAAGAGTGTTCTGTAGATGGCAGTTTACTTTCAGTTGATGTTTCTGTTAGAATGATACATTTCCTAGCTTTGCCTTGAGTACTGGGTCTTGCAGGATTGTGTATGCTCATCTTTGCCACTGACTTTTGAAGCCAGTCAATTGTTGTTGTTTCATAAGCATTCCCCTTTCTTCGCTTTTGTGTTCTTTCTTGGGATTGCGGTGTTTTACTAAGTCTTTTATCTCACTCAATGTTATTAATGACTGTCTCAAAAGTAGTTCAACTGTTTTTCTTAAAATTAGCCGATGTCGATACCCAATATCTACATTTTTGGCAAATTGACAAAATTGTAAGGTTATCGTTAGGTATGGAGATTGTGAGGGCTCCATTGATATCTACCACAATTGTATAATCTGTCTTTGTGAGCCTTTTGAAGGTAACCAGTTTCTTTATATGTCCCATGAAACAAAAACAGCACACTTTATTTTTTTTTTCTGTGGAGTTTCCATGGTCCAAACCATCTGAACTCATTCAGTTACATGCTCTTTTATTTATGAAAATATTTGTAACATATCAATGAATCAATATATCAAATACAGATACCTTTAAAGACCGTAACTGCAACCTTGTGGAAGACATCGATGTATCACTCGCAATCTCTATACCAGAAGATAACTATACCACATTGTCAATTTGTCAGACATGTAGAGATTTGGATTTCCAAATTTGGAGGTTACCATGTTGGGAGATACGGTAGTGAACATTTGTACACTTGATAAATTCAGAATTATTTGCCGGGTATAAAAGTTGATGTTGTAAAACTTCACATAATAACTGCCTTGTGGAATGGAAGCATCAGACAGTATTAACTGAAAAGGTCATATCCACACCTGCTTAAAAAACAATGACAATTTGTTTTATTTTAATTTGGATTTAACATTGTACTACAGGTTATTTCACTTATACAATGATGTGCCAGCATGAGACCAACAACTTTTTGGATGGCTAACATATTTTAATTGTGGTTAAATTAAGACTCGAACCTCGGCTGAGTGTCTGAGATATAGAACTTGCCCTTTGGAGGTTTTTAAAATATTTATATATGCGCTTATAGTGAAAATCGTGCAAAAAAAGGACATACGGTGTGTATTAATCTGTACGGGCGAGTCTATTCATTAAACAAGTCCATGCAAGAGAACCAAAACATATACAATTTTACCTCAAAAGGTCCCATTTTATAATAAAAGGTAAAGCCAAAACACATGTTGTTGTTTACAAAGCTGTACCGGAAGTATTGTGAAGTCTGTCCACGCTGTGATGCAACAAGTATCACTGCGCCCTGAAAGCTGCTTTCAGAAGATCGGAAAACAGGCAAAATGGCGCGGTGATACCTAAGAGTTGGAATTTCCACCGGTACGTCCACGAATAATGTTTAGAATGACCTACTTGCATATGCTAACACTGTTTCTTTATTGTCTTGAACTTATGGCAGAACAAAAAACCCAAACCCACTTCCATCTGTATCAATAATAAAGTCACTACCAAGACTCGAATAGGCTAAAATTAGACTGTTTATCAAACTTTATCTTTATGTCTCAAAAGCTTTTTTGACATTCTTCAGTCCATTTAAATTCCCTGCTTTTTCTGTTAATCTATGAAGTGATCTAATTATATCTGAGAAACCTTTTATAAACCTATTTATAATGGCTTGCAAGACCCAGAAAACCTCTTGTTGATTAGTTGGAATTGACCAGTTTTTAACAGTGTCTATTTTCTCGGGATCAATGCATATACCAGTTTTTAACAGTGTCTATTTTCTCGGGATCAATGCATATACCAGTTTTTGAGACCATATCTCTTAAATATTTAACTTGTTTTAGAAACAGATGACATTTCTTGAGTTTAAGTTTCATTCCTGCCGACTGAATACGGTAAAAACACTTCATAAATTCACCCAATGTCTGATGAAAAGTTTTCCCAATTATAATAATGTCGTCTATGTAAATTAAGTAAATTTTCCATTGAAGACCGGAAAGTACCATTTCCATAAGACGTTCAAAACAGCTAGGAGCATAACACAAACCGAACGGCATGACTTTGAAATACCACAACCCACTTCTTGTAGTAAAAGCTGATTTTTTTCTTGGCGTCATCATCAAGTTTTATATGCCAATATCTGCTCGCCACATCTAAAGTGGGAAACCAGTTCGAACCATATAGATAGTTAGTGAATCATATAAACTGGGTAATGGGTATGCGTCCTTAACCGTGGCTTGATTTAACGTTCTATAATAAATACAGAATCTGGTGCTCCCGTTTTTCTTTGAAACCATGACAACCGGCGCCGCCCATTACTAGTTGTATTATGTTATGTGTTCTACAAAAACTCCCAGAGACAAGTTTCTTAATAGATCTTAATCTGGAGTTGTGTTATTTGACACGGTCATTGGTGTATAAAGAATTGTATATAAATATATATGTATTTAAAATATATATTAATAACATTAGCACAGAGATGTATATTAATCTAATTTGATAAATCACCTCATATTCTAGATAAACAGCTACTGGTCATTTGAGCTGTAATCTAATGGAAATCAATGAATTATAAATAATTACTACATGATGCGTCAGTGAAACAAAAAACTTGTAAAAGGGATACATTTGACAGCCATTAGGTTGTTGTTACATTTTATATCTTGTTTCTTGAGTCATTTTAGATTTACATGTCAGAATTGCTTTTTATCACCTACTCATTCAAATATACTTTTACTAGTAAATCACAATGGCACAGGGATGTTAATAGAGTTGAGAATAAATTAACCTGCAAATAAGTATTCGAATAAACATAAATAAACCAATAAATACATCTGCTAATGGGAATGAGCCGTACAACTAATCTGATCAAGAGTATATATATATATATATTTACATGTTAACAATAATTGGTGTTATAAACACCAATAAAAAATATGAAATAAATTTATTATTATTATTATAATGGGTCTCTTTGACTACAATATATACATATACATGTGAACAATATTTTAAAATTATTGGTGTTATAAAGAACAATAACAAATGTTGAATAAATTAATTATTATTATTATAATGGGTCTCTTTGAAATTTATTATTATTATAATGGGTGTCTTTGAAATGTATTATTATTATTATTATAATGGGTGTCTTTGAAATTTATTATTATTATAATGGGTGTCTTTGACTACAATTTATATTTATTTCTAAAAAGCAATCACATTTGAAAATTGTTCTGCTTTTATCTCCTGGGAACAACACTGTTTGATAGATTTGTTAGCCCTGCTACTATTACGAGTATATGGTCAAGTAAATAAACTTGTGAGACTGGAATTGATGTCTGGAGTATCTTAAATGTCTTCATTCTGCCTATAGCTCTTTCAACATGAATTCTGACCCGTGATAAACGCCTAGAAACATCAACTTCAGCTGCATATAATTGTTGTTTGCCTTTTGTAAAATGTGGTATTCGTAAAGTTGCTCCACGTACAGCCAAATCCTCCCTAATTAAAAAGCCACGATCTGCCAAAATGTCATCCTCATGTTGAATTTTATCTAGGAACCCTGATTTATATGTTATTTCTTTATCTGATGCCCTCCCCCCAAATCCCTGTGACAGAAAACTGACTACACCGGCCAATTAAATATTTAATTGTATTGTTATGTTTATAATTTGACCATGTTTGTGCACGTGCGGTAAGATTAAAATAGGCATCCATCGTTTAAGAATTCTTGACACAGAAACAGGGGTGATTGAGTATCTGTAAGCTATATTCTTTGTTAAGGTGTCCAAGTTTTACTTTAGGTAAAATTATTGTGAGATGATCCTCAAAACTGAGAGATTTTATAGCGTTTTCTTTCAAAATACCAACAATCCACAAAATGTGGCTACAGAGCACTTTCCAGTAAAAAAGATTAACTTATTTTTGTCGTTCTAATAGATTCAAAGCAAAATTTTGAGTTTTTAAGTTCGATCTCCAAACGAATATTATCAGTTTTCATTGGACAAACTTGGTGTTCAAGTTCTTCAACTTTGTTTGTTTCTTGACACGGGTCTGTCGAGGTGCCTGAAACAGAGAGGTGTTTATATTAAATTGTACAAGCATGTCACATACGCATGACAAATACAACACACTGCTGATTAGCATAATCAAGGGTACTGATTTGCATTCAAAATAAACAATTGCATCCACACATTCAACAAACACTTTTAGCATTTTGATTACAGTTATAGTTTTATTTTGCAGAGCTGAACCTATATGTGTTGTAGTCTGCCTCTCTTTTACTTTTTGTTTGATTAATTCAGGCATCTTTATTTGTCGAACAAAGTCATATGTCACTTATACCCATCTTCCTATGCAAGGTTCAGTATATGTAAGACGAGACTTCCACATTACTATCCCCTGTTCAGTCTAATTAAAATCATATATCAAAAACACTCTCCGTGTTTTGTTTGTCGCTTATATTGAGGACTAACGCAATCACCCCACCTACAATGTCGATTGGTCTCTTAAATTGACCAATCAGAGAGCTGCTTCTCAATTCTGGTTTTTAAAAGCCGAAGATTTCTGCCGACGAACCGAATTTCCCGACTGCGTATTTTTACATACATGACCAACGGATACATGCACGCACAATCAACAAACACCATTAAAAAAATACATTTTGAGTGGAATGTGATTTTTTCCTTGTTTATATGCGGCTTACAACATTAACACAGATGAAAATGGGACAACTTCTGCTTGTTTTGGTTGACTTCGTTGTTTACCACGGCCCCGTGTTATCTGTATTTTTATTGGACAACCAGAACCCCAGTTAGCTTGACGTAATTGAACAGCATTAGTAGAGTGATTGCCTTAGATCTCAATATAGTGACAAACAAAACACAGGGAGCATTTTTTAGATCTGATTTTAATTAGATTGATCCCTTGCTGTAATTCAAAGGTAAAACGTGGCAAAAATTTAATTGAACTATTGTAGAAACAAGCAGACCAACCAAAAAGTCGTTTACACATCAAAGTCTACAACAAACAAGCGTAGCGCCACTGCCAATTAACATGTCTGTGATGTCAGGACTCCTTAATGGGACTAAGATCTTGCATGTATATTACATATATAGCCTACTTGTCATCCTGTGTTTAAACCGCCTCTTTCTTGTTCTAAGAAAGCCCCATGCAATCTGATTGGGTGGAGTAAAGAGAGGTCATCCAAAAGTAGCTGTTGTAAACTCTAGGACACTCAGGCAACCAACCACTAATTTGTTTGTTTGGATTTGATGCAATTTCAAACAACACAGATAGCATTCACTTTTGTCAAAGTCCTAATTATGAGGTAATCTGGAATTATAAATATATATGTCATATGACTGCATACAGATTAAAGGTTTAACTTGGATGCAACCATTTAACCTTGGTTATGAACTGGTGTCTTTGTTTTGTTACAGACTTTGATCATATGTTGTCCTACGCTCTGAATCCAATTGTGGACTTTGAAGAAAGAAGGCTAGCTTTGGACAGAGAACGATTAGAGATTGAAAAAGAAAGATTCCAATTTGACAGACAAAAGTTGTCTAAATTGTTAGAAATTAAGAGAGAAAAGCTATCAATTGAAAGAAGGAAATAAGAAATAGAGGAAATCAAATTAAATTCAATTAAAATTTCACCTAAAAAATTAGTTTGATTTATTTTCTGGTAACTCTCAAATTGCCATCTTTAATTCATTCATTCATTTAATATCATTCATTAAATATTATACAAAGTGTTAACAAGATATATATTGTATTACCTTAACTCTGTTTTGTTCTTTATCTTTAGAAATATATTACAGAATCATATTTATTAATATGTGTTGATGAAAATCGGTCGTATAATGGTTTGATCAGCGTCCATCTGGTAGGCTCCAATCCGTTTTCGGAGCATAATTCGAAAACTATTAAAGAGGCACTAGCTCCCAAAATTAGCTTTTATCAATAAATTCAGATTGCTACGATTTTAAGTGGTATCAAAG
>JARDVA010052101.1:5601-22529 GCA_030265315.1 Mopalia swanii
TGGTATATTGTGTGTTAGTGATGGTATATTGTGTGTTAACGATGGTTTACTGTGTGTTAGTGATGGTATATTGTTGTGTTAGTGATGGCATATTGTTGTGTTAGTGGTGGTATATTGTTGTGTTAGTGATGGCATATTGTTGTGTTAGTGATGGCATATTGTTGTGTTAGTGGTGGTATATTGTTGTGTTAGTGGTGGTATATTGTTGTGTTAGTGGTGGTATATTGTTGTGTTAGTGATGGTTTATTGTTGTGTTAGTGATGGTATATTGTTGTGTTAGTGATGGTTTATTGTTGTGTTAGTGATGGTACATTGTTGTGTTAGTGATGGTATATTGTGTGTTAACGATGGTATACTGTGTGTTAGTGGTGGTATATTGTTGTGTTAGTGATGGCATATTGTTGTGTTAGTGGTGGTATATTGTTGTGTTAGTGACGATATATTGTGTGTAAGTGATGGTATATTATACTGTTAGTGATGGTATATTGTTGTGTTAGTGATGGTGTGTTGTTGTGTTAGTGATGATATATTGTGTGTGAGTTATGGTATAGTGTTGTGTAAGTGATGGTATATTGTGTGTTAGTGATGGTATATTGTTGTGTTAGTGTACTGATGGTATATTGTTGTGTTAATGATGGTGTATTGTTGTGTTAATGATGGTATATTGCTGTTAGTGATGGTATATTGATTGGTTATTGATGGTATTATGCAACACCAACTAGAACACAACACTAAGGTAAGATGTTTAATTAATAAAACATGCAGGCTGACGATCTCAAAATTGGGACAGTCTTCAAGCATATAAAGGTTGTTCCCTTCACAATTTTACACCTCGTAACCCAAACAGCATGGTCCATGCAGTTTAGCTAACATCGCATAGCCCACCCTGCATCGTCCACACAGTTTAGCCCACACCGCACAACCCACATTACATGTCCCACACCACCTAGTCTACACTGCATAGCCCACACAACATAGATCACCTTCGCACAGACCACACTGCCTTCTCTATACCGTACAAAGCACACCAAATAGTCCTCACTATGTACAGACTAAATCTGGATTTCAACTTCATAAAGTTATATGGAAAATAAACGTATACGAGTTTTGTACATATACAGAATGTTGATAATTCTGACCCTAATCTCTAAAAGCGATGAAGACCGCATCCATTTGCAGAAACGTCCTTGTGGTTAAGTACGTTATGTTATCGTTTTGTTGGAAATCTTCATCCACGTTCAGACAATGTTATTTTCAACGCTGTGGACAAATCAATTGTTGATGACAATGTATTTGCCAAGCAATCTAAAATATAACGTTGCGTAAAGTGCCCTGATTTCTACCAGTGTATTTCGAGCACGTAGAACATGTGTCCCTGGATTAAACAGAATATAATACGGGGTGTAGTTGTGTCTTAGTGAAGATATCTGTCACACAATTGGTTGTAACATAATTATATTGCAGCACAAAGAAAACCGAAAATAGTATGTGGCGTATACAATATAGGTAAACAGTTTGTACTTATGCCCTAAAATCCAAATGTAGGTTATATTGATCAAGACACATGATTTTGGGAGCGAAACAAAGTAGGCCTATGTTCTGCACATATAAACCAAAGTGTACGTACAAATGACAAATTATTTGCCGACATATTAATGAAATGGTGTCATTCCCGATAGTCTTAAGAATGATCTTTTTAACTATATCAAGAATATCCTAACAAAAACTTAAAAGTTATTAAATCACATATTAATGTTGTATTCCTTCATTTAAATCTAACGTCCTCCTCTTCAAAGTCTGTGTGTATATATAATGTTATCAACATCAAACTCAAAGTCTAAGGGCAATGATTAAACATTGGTGTAGGAATAATATAGTTATTATTATAAAAAACCTACCTTTATTTCAGAAATAAAATATCATCGATGTAGTTACCAGGTTTTAACATCCCCACCCCCACCCACCCTTTCATATACATGTACTTGTATTTTAATTGAAAGCAAACATAATATTGTTTTGATTAGAATACAAGTTTGAATCACCATGCCTATCCTCCCAAATCCCTACTACATAACTTATGTCTCAGGCTTAACTACTCAGGTGATAATTACACATTCAAGTCACGTTTCCCTTAGTACTGGTCAATGGTCATTATGCATCGACGGCGAGCAGAGTGGTTTCCTTATTTAGATCTACCTATACCCCCTTTATGGTATCATCTGGAACCCCTCTTCTGTCTTGAGGTGACAATATCACTTACATGTTACTTATCACTCTATCTCATTACCTTATCAAACCGATAGGTGACTGGCTCAGTTTGTGGATGTTTTAACTAATTTTAAGATGCTATTTTTTCCTTTTATGCAAGTGATAGATTCATTTTTCAGAAATGCCTATCTGATTTCTTATATTTATATAAGAACTGGCCAGCAGTTGTTAATATATTAAGCACATTTTGAATGTATAGAGAGATCTGTGACAAACAGAGTGGCCATCCAGTTGAAGAACAATTCAACAAACCATACTCTTCAAATTCACAACCAAAATAACCACCTTATTCCTACAACGTCTCAAAAACAACGCAATCCTTTAATTGATGAATAGGTTTAAGGTTTTCTATAAAGTTGACAGGTTTTCTATTTTCTTTCTTATTAGAGATCCAACAGTCGACCAGAGTCTTACACTTACTGTAGAGGAGCTGATTGTAACAAGGTAGTAGTTAACACTAGGGGTAAAATAACATGTAGTTTTACCGTGAACAGATCTAGATTGGTGTACAAATACTATCTGAACGGATGCACTTTTTAACATAATTTAATGGAATAAACTCCCAATTGTGATAAACAAAATTGCATAAAATTAACAGCTGCTATATACCTTGAAAGCTTGGTTAGTGTTATATCGCCGTATCCCAGGGTATTTCACTTACATGGCGGTAAACTATACCATGGACATGAAATTGCAAGGATTGTAGTGAACAACACCCCACATACACTATACCAATTACAGGAAATCGCATGGATTGTAGTGAACAACACCCCAGACACACCATACCATGGACATGAAATCGCAAGGATTGTAGTGAACAACACCCCAGATACACTATATAAATTCCATGAAATCGCATGGACTTTAGTGAACAACACCCCAGATGCACTATACCTGGGCATGAAATCGCAAGGATTGTAGTAAACAGCACCCCAGATACACTATACCAATTACAGGAAATCGCATGGATTGAAGTGAACAACACCCCAGATACACTATACCAATTACATGAAATCGCCTGGATTGTAGTGAACAACACCCCAGATGCACTATACCATGAACAGAAAATCGCACGGATTGTAGTGAACAACACCCCAGATACCCTATACCATGGACAGGAAATCGCACGGATTGAAGTGAACAACACCCCAGATATACTATACCAATAACATGAAATCGCTTGGATTGTAGTGAACAACACCCCAGATACACTATACCAATTACATGAAATCGCTTGGATTGTAGTGAACAACACCCCAGATACACTGTACCATGGACAGGAAATCGCAAGCATTGAAGTGAACAACACCCCAGATACACTAAACCATGGACAGGATATAGCAAGGACAATACCCCAGATACACTAAACCATGGACAGGAAATCGCAAGGACAACACCCCAGATACACGATATCAATTACATGAAATCGCTTCGATTGTAGTGAACAACACCCCAGATACACTACACCATGGACTGGAAATCGCAAGCATTGGAGTGAACAACACCCCAGATACACTAAACCATGAACAGGAAATAGCAAGGACAATACCCCAGATACACTAAACCATGGACAGGAAATCGCCAGGACAACACCCCAGACACACTAAACCATGGACATGAAATCGCAAGAATTGTAGTGAACAATACTCCAGACACACTAAACCATGGACAGGAAATCGCATGGATTGTAGTGAACAACACCCCAGATACACTGAACCATGGACAGGAATTCGCATATATTGTATTGAACAAATACAGGCTTTCTTATTCCAACCCTCTGGATAGAGCCTTCGAAAGCTGTCTTGCCAGACAGCAGGCCTTTCACAAACTGGAGAGGATGATAAAGACGGTTAAGAAATGGACCAGGTTATAATTAATTGCTTGCATGACGGAAATATGTAAATATTTTATTTCCAAATCAGAGTCCAAGATCGAATAGTTGTGAATGACTGGACAACACATGTAAGCAGGTGCACGTCAAGCAGCACCATAAGGACTCCTCTTAAATGATTGAAAAATCAATAGAAATAGCACATGTCTATTTGCAGGATTACCCAAGCCAATTATCACATAGTTATCTAGATCAGACCAATTATCAGAGAGCAGATAGCAATTCCAAAGACACAATTGCATTTAGATCCTGTGAGATACACCTTGTTGTTCATTAGTCACAGAAAGTCCAATGAATATTCTTGTCATGATAATGGACTCTCTTCCACCAGTTGTGTATAACTACCTGCTGCAGAGTGGCACATTGATCTGGCTATTACTAGGTATTACAATGGCATGAATCGATAAGCGTTTTTGACGAATATTCTAGAGAAAGTTTAAGCGACAACATATTGTATTTGGTTCACAGTAACCTAACATGGAATTTACACACATCCGATAACTACACGACTAAGTCGACAGACACACAGAATCTTGAATTGATAAAATCCCTTTTTATTGCAATGCGATACCTGCCAGCAGCTTATCGAATGCCTGCTAGACATCAAAGACCCAGCAATAATCAGCTCAACAGCCCAGCATTTGTGGCCGAGTATACAGCTTTGAACACGCTTGGGCTAAATAATCCGACTGGAAGACCTTATAATAACTGTCTCTTTGAGGAGATTAAGCTGCTACTAAGTTAATTCTAGCTGTCGAGGTTAGTAACGAGCATGCTAAACGTCAAGATCAATGTTTAGTTCAAAACGATAAACCTACGCTTCTGACTTCGACATTTTGTAAAACGATCACACCGTTTGTAGAATAGGGGGTCTAGTTAAACGAAATAAGATTTTTGAGCCTGAATAGACGTGATTGACGTTGGGCCATTCGCGTAGTATAGAGTATTCGCCATACCCATGTTGTCAGGTGATTGTCCTGGAAACGGTACCAGTGTTTACAGGATACACATGATTCTGATCAGTAAAGAATGGGACTCTGCCGGTACATACATGCTATCACAGATTTGTATTTTCTTAAAATGTTTCCACAGTGTCAATGAAATTATTTTTGTTCCGGCATCATGCGTTATAAAAGTGTTTTTCTACATTTAAAATGTATTTTTAATATACCTTTGTAAGTATCTTGATCCAGTGCCATATATGTGCAAATGTAAAATAGTGTTTTCAAGTATGTTTCTGTGGATTATCGTGACTTGATAGAAATACTCCGTGTACGATAGGTACCGCCAGCGACCACTGTACAACAGCGTTCAAGACTTTTGATTTATGCCATGGATTAAGAAAGAAGCTGACCGTGTGTGTAAATACACATTTTGAAATAAGCCTTTGAGGTCTTTTAAACACACGTATTTACCTCTGGTGGATTTATAGAAGAGTATTCGCGTCATTTTGGGACAGCATTTTCTCATTTTGATTTTATAAAGCTCTTCTGAGCAGCAAACAAAGCTACATTCATATCCTCAACACTGATCTACTTGTACAAAGGGACACGTATACATGAGTTATTATTAGACTATAATAATACCACCAAGCTTCATAGGGTATTTCAGTTACGGCTTTTTACGCCAATCTTCTGTGATTAATGAGGTTATCTGCATGGGAGTTGCTGCGGTATGATGGTGAAACAATATGTTCATATTTTCAACGAATCCCCAAGGCATTATTTAAAGGCAGTCTATTTCGCCCGTTAATCCCCATGAATTCTAATATAAGTCCCACGGCATTTGTTCTTAGCTCGATGTGGCTTGGCTTGCAAATGTCGACAATTAGCCCTGATGAGGGCCTGCCCCACTACTGTTAACTATTCATAGAATACACCACACTACAATAAAACCATGGCAATCACTCAGATTTAGTTAAACCCGGATGCGCTGCAAAACTTCATACAACCATAAAGAAACGTTGACAGACACTTTTAGCAAATGAACCTGATATATTTATAATTCACCAAACATGTTTTTTTTATGTGGCATTTGAATATTTCATGGGATCGACAGTTTGTTAGAGGCTTTCTTAAGATAATTCGTCTGAACTCATTATGACATATCACGTATGTAAACGTACCGTTTCAGATACGGGTCCAATTATATTTCAACGATTAAAGAATATTTTAGTGGTACTAATAAAAACTATCCTGATAAACAATACTAGTTCTATAGATACACGATGGTTTTGTATTACTTTAAACACTGTGATTAACACACTCTCTAGCTTTAAACCTATCTTTATACTTCTCGTAAACGATTCCACTTAATGCAGATTGGCATTCCTTTCTTGGCTAGAAATTCAAGTCACGTTTACCTTAGTACTGGTGAATGGTCATTATGTAGCCACCATTGAAAGGAGTGGTTTCCTTATTTAGATCTGCCTTTACCGCTTTAGGCTAGTCTCTATACTCGAGCAACACTTTCTCTAACATTCTCTATAACATACAAGTTACTAGTGTACTTATGTATTGCATCCATTACCATTATTGAGATGCTTTATAATATACTCTTTGACCGAATTGAGCAATGTCTTAGTCGAACCTTGGATTTATAAATCAGCATATCTCCCTGCCTTTCGCGCATTCTAAGTTATCGTTTCATTTCATTCAGAGGGAGTGGAAATGCTACCAATAAGCATAAAAAATGATTATTTCTACATCTCGTTTTAAATCTAACCACAAAGAAACATCTTGTCGAAAAATAACATAATACAAATAATGATAATAGCAACAAACACGAACCAATGCTCCCTGCTCACTGTTCACCAATTGTTAATAAGTACCGTTCGCATGTCTCACTATAAATACAAATGTATTACTTCAATCTATCTGCGATAGAACGACTCTTCCAGATCTCTAAATCAATTTGATAAGCATAATCGATATTTTGTACAATGGTGAATTTTAATACATCAATTAATAAATTAATAATTAAATTTCAGGATAGACTTCACTGATTTCTCTAAAACGGTTTAGTTTATGGCTTACTTCAGAATGTAGGTTTTAGAACTATTTCCACACAAGTTTCATTCAACAGTCTTGGGAAAGATATTGGTAAATTGGGTGATTATATCCCCCTAGCAAAGACAAAACCATTATTAAATTGATTCACTGACTGATTAATTGATGTATATATAAGTAATGTTTATAAGGTACACGTCCTAAAAAAGCGGTTGTTGGAAAAAGATGCAATGATTTACTGTCTACAAAATAGGCACATTAGACACATTCCGTATAATTATATTTCATCAGAATGACTTATCAATTAAAAGGTTTATGTCTTTAGCTTGGATAGTTCTTTATGTGTATGTGTGAAGAGAATCATTCTGTCGATGTGCGGCTTATATCTAGCTGTATGTGTGAAGAGAATCATTCTGTCGATGTGGGGCTTATATCTAGCTGTATGTGTGAAGAGAATCATTCTGTCGATGTGGGGCTTATATCTAGCTGTATGTGTGAAGAGAATCATTCTGTCGATGTGGGGCTTATATCTAGCTGTGTGTGTGAAGATAATAAATCGGTCGATGTGGGGCTCATATCTAGCTGTATGTGTGAAGAGAATCATTCTGACGATGTGGGGCTTATATCTAGCTGTATGCGTGAAGAGAATCATTCTGTCGATGTGGGGCTTATATCTAGCTGTGTGAAGAGAATCATTCTGTCGATGTGGGGCTTATATCTAGCTGCATGTGTGAAGAGAATCATTCTGACGACGTGGGGCAGATACCCTCTAGCTGCATGTGCGTTTGTTTGTTTGGTTGGGGTTTAACGTTCTAGGGTATTTCACTTATATGACGACGGATTGTCCACTTCACACTGCTCCTTGCCCTAGTATGGCGGAAAACCGGGAGGAACCTCGTAAAAACCACCCCTGCGATTTCCGGAGCCACATCTTGTGACTCACTCATATACCGGAGGGTCGACAGACGGACTCGATCCTGTGAACGGTAAATCGAAATAGGCGTTAGAAAGCGCGCTCGCTAACCACTACGCCACGGCCACGGCCAGATGCATGTGTGATAATCACCCTGATGATGTGGGGCTTATATCTAGCTGCATGTGTGAGAATCATTCTGACGACGTGGGGCTTATATCTAGCTCCATGTGTGAGAATCATTCTGATGATGTGGGGCTTATATCTAGCTGCATGTGTGAGAATCATTCTGATGATGTGGGGCTTATATCTAGCTGCATGTGTGAGAATCGGTCTGATGATGTGGGGCTTATATCTAGCTCCATGTGTGAGAATCATTCTGATGATGCGGGGCTTATATCTAGCTGTATGTGTGAGAATCATTCTGATGATGTGGTGCTTATATCTAGCTGTATGTGTGATGAGAACCAGTCTGATTATTTGCGGTGCTTCTATAATTCCTAATCAATCATAGCATACTTACATCGATATCACATTATTCCAGAAATTTGACACAAGCTTAATCCTGTTTATAGTAACTTGTTTTGTTATTGCAAATAGATTATATATACATTGGCTTAATCAGTTTCATTTAAACTACATTAGGATGAAGGGGTCCCACCCCCCCAAAAAAAATTATTTTCGCCTTAAATATAAATAATGTAAAGCTAAAAACGATCTCATCTTAACGGCATTAGATCCCTTACCCGTAGTCTTTCATTTGCCCCTATCCCCTAAAAAGTACTCGGATAATGATTTAAGATGCAGAAAACAGGTTGTGCTCCCCGTTTCTGACCTCGGGGTTAGTACCAGTGTTGCTAAACTTAGAGCAGATTTTGCACAAGTTGCCAAAACTAAAAACCGCCCTAACCTCACCACGTCTGAAAGACAATTGTAAGCTGCACCAAAATCTGGATATCTTATTTAACCAGCTGATAACGGGTCAGCTACAGTCAGTATGGATAGCCCGCATTACATTAATGGGGCAGAACGTCAGCTAAGTAATCCCGACCATTATAAAAAGCTAGGTGACTTTTGGCCAGAAAAAAATGTAGGAACTTGAAATAATTACATCTTTAGAGGATCAAAAAGCCCTAAATACTTGGTGATTATCTATTCGCCGTCCGGGACTCTAAAAATAAACGCTTCTACATTCTCCCTAAAATTCCCAAACCACAGGTGAAATGGCTTCAACCGTCTATACCTTCAGGTAGATCTATCAAATGAGACTGATGTCTCAGAACTACAACCTCAAATCAATTGCTATCAGGCATCCCAGTTTTATAAAAAAAAAATTGAATAAGTTAGCTTAAATTCAGGTTGGTTAACACATCATATTAGTTACAAATGACGAAGAATCTACGTACACAAATATCGACATTGAGGCAGGACTTCGTTCTGTTCAAAATGCTTTCGATCGGTATCCCGACCCCAGTCGTCCAACTTCTCAGACATTGACACAGTTGAAAATCAGCTTGAAATATAACGATTTAGAGTTCAATGACCAAATATACCAGCAAATTAAAGGTTGTGCTATGGTTAAAAGGTTTAGCACCATCTTTGCTTCCATTTTATGTCAGAATAAAGCCCTTGGAAAGTGAGCTAAGCAGCAAATTTGGAAATTTGGACGACATTTTTATTCTCTGGCAGAATTCCAGAGATGATATTGATATCTTCATGGCTACTCCTAATCATCACGATCGTAATATAAACTCCAGCTCACTATTAGATCTGATAGCATAGATGTTTTAGATCCCACGGTATACAAGGATCCTAATTTACATACAGTACGGTCTTTGGATTTTAAAGTGTTCTTCAAGCCTACAGATACCCTCCAACTTCTTCAATCCTTTCATCCTTCAAGGGAATTATTAAATCCCAAGTAATAAGTTTGCAAAGAAATTCTAGCACTCTTGCTACCTTCAGCCAGGCTTGTTCTGTTGCCTTTAAGGCCCTTATCCCAAGAGGATATACTAGGCGACTTCTTTGCCAAATCAAATCCCAAACCCTCAGGCACCTGAACAGTTATAATTAAGACAAGGGCTAGAATCAGCTCATAGAAGAAAATTACATAATCGCACTGTAACAGTGTCAGGCAGGTCCTCAAAGTGTATGAAGGCGAGATGCAAGATAGATATTCAGTATACCAGATAAGGCCTCCTCTGTTGGGCAAAAAAACTTGAAATGTTTATTATTTTATAGATATGTGAAATCATGCCGATGAAAAAAACACAAATTATTCCATCTGAAGAAGAAACCTAACAGAAACAATAGGAATGAGAGGCGTTTTAAATTCAAACTCTTCAAATCTACTGGGTTTAAATTGGGAATCAGGTAGGGTCTAAAAAGAAATGAGTCCATTTGACATCTAATATGATCCAGATTGCTAGTCTTCTTTACAGGAATATCAAAATTGTGTACCATTCTGTCTACTCCTCTCTCACAAAGACCCATTATAGCATACAAGATAAACAAACATTTAAAAGACCTACATGTACTGGTTGAGGCGTAACGTCCGTCTGTATCAGACAGATTGTAACACTCATTCTCTTTTACAGACTAAAATACTAATTTGTAAGCTGATTTCTTCAAAACCCATACCGAATATCTTGTTGGTTACATTTTAAACAATACTTTATACACCATATTATTGGTCATTAGCCTGTGTTTTTCTTGAACATAGCTAAAACACTTATCGAATGTGTACAAAGCATTCCTATGTTTTGATAGGGACCTGGACAATATCAGAAAATAGAAAAAGTATATGGCATACAAGTTTTCAGCCTGTTCCACTTGAACAACACCCCATACCTTCACCATGTTGCCCCACTTTTGTTTCGCATGCGACCGGATATAAAGCAGTTGGGACACTAGATAGCCTCATACGAACACATGGTATCTCTCTACATCCATGTCTTAACTTTGGCTCGCGAAGATGTTAGGTAGCGGCTCGCAAATGTATACACACGATCTCATAAAAAAAAAGACCAACTAAAATTTAATTTTCTCAATCCGTTATTGTGCATTCTCAGGGTCCGATTTGAAGTTGCGATTTAACGTGATCTCATCTATTTTCGACATTTTGATTCGTCATGACAAAAGTCAGAAACAACAAACCTATCCAAACACTGTAAATGAGAGAAGCCCCTTGTTATCGTAACAACCAACCGTACCTCGAGAATGTCCCTTGAATGTCCCAGAAATCAAGTGGGCAGCATTTCTTTTCTGTTTCTTTACAAGACTTAACTATTCAAAACTGAACACATTTCTCGAGACACACTTCTCTCGGAAAGTGTGTAAAGGATGTCGGCGTGCGATGCTGTATCTATATAGAACACATGCTATACTAAAAATAAATCAGTATAAAAATGTGAATAGATGAAATGCTGTGAGAAACACATTACGAATCACCCTTAAGACAGTAGAAGTTAAACATGTAACTGTCCCGATGAAGACAAATCACCACTAGGTTGTCTCTTACTACATGTATAATAAACGTAATCACATAGACGTGGGTTTAACGTGGTAAAGGCCATTTTTTATTCAACTGAATATGGCGTTAGTTTCTCCAATATTCAACCAGCGATGCCGATATAAAGTCTTATATACATATGGAAATAAATCCCTGAGGTTGATTGAAAAGCATTGTTCACTTCCACCGCTGAAATGGACAGAAAAAGACAGAAAATCATTTCCAATCCACTGTTTTCTTCCACATATGTACGTAAATATATATTTCTGATAAAAAAAACCTACTGTAAGTTTGCGAACGGCTGGCATATAATACTGCAACACACTTCAGTCTTTATTCTCTTTATATAGTCTGTAAGTAATATGTTCTTGAAAACTCTGAATATCATTAAAACAGGACACCCTTCAATGAAAATCAGTTGGAAGTCAAACAATGTTCTACAGAATGAGTAAATTTCAACAACTTTAAGACTTCGACACTTGTCACTGAACAATGGAATCCACACACTCGATGTCAGATAAGGATAGCAAGTTGAAAATTTTAGAACGCCAACCCACAACTGTGTTCTTCACGAGCAGCTTGTTTCATAAAAAAGGCCTTAGCCCAAACATGCTATATTTGAAGGTATATGAAGCTACTAAATTCGATAGAATGGCGACTTCAACGTGGATTTATCGATTTATTAATATTTATTTTCTTGTTTGTTTGATTGCTTGAAAGTTTACTCCATACTTACTTTACTAAAGGTTTTGTTACACATATGACAGCGGGTCAGTCAAAGGTCGCAGAAAACTAACCCTGGTGTAAATGGCCACATAGCAATCAGCAGACGCCACATGAGAAGTGGCCACATAACAATCAGCAGACGCTACATGAGAAGTGGCCACAAAGCAATCAGCAGACGCTACTTGAGAAGTGGCCACATAGCAATCAGCAGACGCTACATGAGAAGTGGCCACATAGCAATCACCAGACGCTACATGAGAAACTTTTGCAGTACAAAAAGTGAACGTATTGAACTTGTTCTTGCAACGAATACCAACTTCTCAGTGTTATGGATTTGATCCGCACCATATCCACAATTCTTTGCTGCACTGTTTAAAGTACAAGGACGCTTCATTCCCTAAAAAGCTGTCGATTTTAAGCGTTTACAGAGGGCACACAGACGATTCCACTGGAGCTCAAATGAATTCGGACCATGGCGAAATTTGAATTATTGCAATTACCTTGATCAGATTTTAAATAAGTACATACAAGCTCCAATCCCAGAGTGCTCTACATTCATATTCTTCCTTATATTGTTTGACTGAAGTTTAACGTTGTACTCAAGAGTATTTCGCTAAGAGGACGATGACTTGTCCACGTATTATCCGGTCGTACTTAAGTACGGCGTGCTTGGACCTGTGATCAATAAGGAACCACCACACCATGACAGCGAAACCCCAATATGCTTGAGAGTGCCATATTGTTAAAGAATTTATGGTAACGGAATTGTATATAACTTGTAAATAACTCTCAGGGCTATAATTTATAATACTGGAATGGTATTTAATAAATTTTCTTTGAACCTCAATTTAATCTCAGTAAAATCGTTCGTCAAGCAAAATGGTGACTATAAGTAAGTATCACAAAGGTATTATTGCAAGTTTAACAAGTCTTTAACGGTTGAATCATTTGACATTTTCCCATATTCTATCACTTTAACAACGTTCAGCCGTATCATAATTTCAAGTCAGCTGTCCATAGAAATCCATCCGGAAGACAGTCTGAAGTGCGCACTAAGCGTGCAGAACACGGAACAGGTGAATATCTGAGGTATCACATATTTCTCGCTATATTTTCCCCCTTCCCGTTCTATGGGCATAGAATTTATTGAAATTTTCTGTAATAATTGGAACTGGAATGGCTAATGTCAGTACGCCAGCTAAAGCACACATTGAACCGATGAGTTTACCCCACGGCCCAACAGGTACACAATCCCCGTACCCCACAGTCGCCATGGTAATAATGGCCCACCAAAAACCATCTGGGATGCTCTTAATTTCTGAACCAGTCAAATGTTGTTCTGCATAGTAAATGGCGCTGGAAAACAACAATACACACACAACAACAGCCACAAAAAACAGACACAAGCCTTGCATACTGGCTTGGAAGGTCAGAATTAAAACCTGTAATCCTGAGGAATGCTTCGTCAATTTAAACACACGAATTAAGCGAACCACTCGAAGGAATGCCAACGAGGCACTCGATTTAGCTCCTTCGCAGCTCATACTCCATAGCACATTTATCAAAGTGACGTAGTAAGGGGCAATCGCCATCACATCGATGAGGTTCTTGAAGTCCTTAAAAAATTTTAATTTACTAGGACACGCCACAAGACGAATTAATAACTCCAGTGTGAACCACGTCGTACAAATGCTCTCAATCACAAAAAATGCATCCAGAAAATTTGGGGCTTCCCCAGCTACACAATGAGTTTTGGAATATTTGGGTAAAGTTTCGACACAAAATAACACAATGGAGACTAAAGTAGTGATCACGGATATACAAGCTAGTATATAGGCTGTGGTGGAACTCTCGGGGTATTCCATTAACATCCATACCAGTCTCTGGATCCGCCTCTCAGGAAGAACAATCTTCTCAGAAATATAACCCTCGTCTTTTTTATACCTCTCAATCACTTCCGATTCTACTTCAAAAAAATCTAGCTCTGACAGGAAAATATCATCTGGTACCGGTTCTGGTCGGCGCAGCTTGCCCCCATATTGATAGTAATTAAATATAGAATCAAAGGTTGGCCTATGGCGGTCGAAGAATAACTCGTTGCGTCGTCTGTCGTAGAATCGCATTCGCTTTTTTGGATTGCCTAGCAGTGTAGTGGGATGTTTATTCAGCACCGACGCCCATGTCTCATAATAGAGCCCGCTTACATTTATAGTTACACGCTCACATTTGTCCAGAGTACAGGCATGAGGTGTGTTGCGTAATCTCCGAGGGCATCCTTTCATGAGCAATAATCGCTGCCCATGTGGATCACGGGAAATACTTTCTTGAGTCTCGGGGTTTTCAACGTGTTTTCGCTCGACTCTTCTATGTAGCACATGGTTGCTGTTAATTCGGGCAAGCTCAGGAGTTTGAAATATCCACAATTCGTTGCTGTCATTAGTAGTATCGTTAAGGCGGTCAGTGCTTGCATATGTTCTTCGATAAGGGGCCTGATTTAACAAGACCACAGCCATATCCCCCTGTTCTAACCGATTGACAAGCCACCGTGCACTCGCATCCCCTAAGAAGTTAAGAGAGTAGATTGACAAAGACTGAAATGAAGCAAAGAGCTTTACAGAGGCGTTGAATCATTGGCACCGGGATAAACCTCGCTTATCGATCTGGCCTACCGAACAAATTATTTTCACAGGAATCTCTGGCGTAGTCATCGCTCGTCTATTTTCACACTGGAAGCAAGCCCGTACATTATTGGCCCTACCCCTGGTTTTCTCTCAATGTGTTTTCGTGAAGACCATTACAACCTGGAAGCATACATGCAAAAGGAATAATAAAATAACCGAGCCATTCGTTTGGGTGCTTTAATGAAGCATATATTCAGGAATGGTCAGACACAGAGACACTCTTCTTATGTTCCGTGCCATAAATAACTCATGTAGTTTCGGCTGTCGACTTAGAACACACTTTAGCGGTGTCACCGGGCATAATCGGTGGGTATGGTCTCAGAAGGCAAAGCTAGCCAAACTCATTCCGCTAAATTTAATTACTGCATTACATAACTGAATATTGCAAGATTGACTTTACATAACCTTTAAAAGTAACTCTCATAGGAATGAAGCAATTACCGTTTCTGCTCTAGTAGATATGCTAATTATGGTTGATATTGTGTAACTGTAAAATTACGTTTGTAAAGAAATTAAATTCACATTTGAGGACTTGTCGAGCCTGATAATTGAACTAGCTGTTTGCTAATTGCCGTAAGCATGGTATGGACAAGGTCTCCTGGACGTTTCTCGTCGCCGTTTGGTACCACTTACTCATAAGCGTTTTCAGTGATTCATTTTCAGTGATGTAAAGTAAAATGCTTCAGATTATGTACGCAATTGCGTTTCATCATGAACAATGTAAGGTAGGATCTCTAGCCTATCGCGATTGGCTTAGGGTTTAACGTTTGCTCAGTGTAGTTTAAGACAGCGGAAATCGTTATAATTTGATCGAGAATCTCGTCAGCTTTGTACACAAGAACTACTAGCAGCCTTGCTACTTTTCCTGTGGCTAATTGAATAGTAAATGGATTATTGAACATTGTCAGATTGTCCGAACCTCCCAAGCCAGCTTGACCTCTCTATTTCTTTACTTAAGGGTCTGTACGTATTATCTTCGAGTGGTTTGCTGTGACCTTTACCTCTACCAATCAATTCTATTGATTTGAGAAGCTCGGATGCAACTATATTTTATCTGTTATCTATTGTGTGAGATAATTGTTAGTGTATGGACGAATTTACAATCAATCAATCAGTATGTGTCACTGTCACATGTCTTTGGGGGGTAAACAGATAGCGATTCATGAGCATCAGTATGTGTCACTGTCACAGGTGTTTGAGCGTTACCAGATACTGATTCATGAACATGACTGTGCCACTGTCACAGGTCTTTGACGGTAAACGGATAGCGATTCATGAGCATCAGTATATGTCGCTGTCACATGCCTTTGAGGGTTAACGGATAGCGATTCATGAGCATCAGTATATGTCGCTGTCACAGGTCTTTGAGGGTTAACGGATAGCGATTCATGAGCTTCAGTATGTGTCACTGTCTGATGTCTTCGAGGGTTAACGGATAGCGATTCATGAGTTTCAGTATATGTCGCTGTCGCAGGTTTTTGAGGGTTAACGGATAGCGATTCATGAACATGACTGTGCCACTCTCACAGGTCCTTGAGGGTAAACGGATTGTGATTCATGAGCATCAGTATGTCTCACTGTCACATGTCTTTGAGGGTTAACGGATAGCGTTTCATGAGCATTAATCTGTGCCACTGTCACATGTCTTCCAGGGTTAACGGATAGCGATTCATGAGCTTCAGTATATGTTGCTGTCGCATGTTTTTGAGGGTTAACGGATAGCGATTCATGAACATGACTGTATGACTGTGCCACTCTCCCAGGTCTTTGAGGGTAAACGGATAGCGATTCATGAGCATCAGTATGTGTCACTGTCACAAGTCTTTGAGGGTTAACGGATAGCGATTCATCAGCATTAATCTGTGCCACTGTCGCATGTCTTTGAGGGTTAACAGATAGCGATTCATGAGCATCAGTATATGTTGCTGTC
>JARDVA010052212.1:0-12304 GCA_030265315.1 Mopalia swanii
TTGGTCGAATTTAAACGTCATAGACAATTGAATAGTTATCGGAATCCTATATAGCTGTCGCTACAGCTCTAGTTTTATTGATTGTTGTCGAGTGTCAGATTCTGGCGATGTAACAAGTCAATTTTGAAAATCGTTCCACATTTTAGATGCGACTGTGAAAACTGCGTTCTGGTGCCAGATCATTCGGGAAGCGAAAAAAAGAAATTCCACAGCCATTCAAGAGACTGCTGTTGCAGCCGTAAGCAGCACAAATCGCAGGCGTTGTAAGCTGCCAGGAATCAATCCAGAAAATTATGTTAAGATTTAATGGGGTTTAACGTCATACTCAAGGCTAGTTCACTTACATGACGACGGATTTGTCTACTCCACTCTGCTCCTTTCCTAATTATTCTGGAAAACCGGGAAAATACCTTTTAAAAACCACCCCTGCGATAACCTGAGCCACATCGCGTGACACTCATATACCTGATGGTCGACAGATTTACCTTTTTCCTGTAAACGGTGATTGAAGTAGGATTGACAAGCGCATACGCTAACCTCTTCGCCACGGGAGTCACATATTGCTCCTAAGCCACACGGTGTACGGCAAGATCATTATATATTATCATTATTATATTGTCATAAAATGAGGTTCCCAATGCTCATCTACAGGTGATTAAAGATTATTAAGTATTGGTTAAAGATACTGAAGTCTGAAAACTGTAAAATAAAGGCTGTCTATAAGTAGTTATGCTATAGAATAACAGATGGGGGTCAAACTGGCTATTAGCGTAAAAAAGAGTTAGAAAATAATGGTCTTGGTACAGCAAAATGTGGTAACGGAACTGTATTCATTCAATTGTTTATTCAAACACTGAAGATAAATATACAGCAGATATTCTTAGTGGCATAGAAAAGCGGAGAAAATGTTACTTATATCGTCATCTTAATTGCCACATAGTAATCAATTCAGCCACACCTTAGGAAAAACCTCAAGTTTGTGGCCAGACAATCAATTTGTAAAATACGATTAAGCGGACACCAATACGAAATTGAAAGCCGAAGATATGTAGATCTTACAAATAACAAAAAAGTTTATGTAAAGTATGTAAAAATAAAACAGAAGACTAGTTCCATTTTATTTTAGAATGCTCAGCTTATATGAATCTACGGCTTTAATATATTAAAGTGTTATATATTATAACATACCTAGTGTATTTGAACCAATACAGTTACTGTCTTCAGAACACAGGAAAATCTTAAGAGATCTAGGACTCTATCTGAATAAATCGTTCAAAAAAATGAAGTGTCTTCCTTTCCTAAACAACAAGGTACAATTGTTGTTATATGTATGTAATTGTAATATGTCAAGCAAATGTTTTTGAACTACTTAATTTTGTACATGTTTCTGTATTTTGTCTTGATAAGCTTTGTGCTAGCTTAAGAATATAAAAATAGACTCCTATCAGAATCTATTCTAAAACTACTATATAAACGTATTTATTTCGGCAACTTGGAAGCGTCGATACTCAGATTTCGTATATGTAAAGTTGCGGAAGAACCCATTTTAAGTTTAAAGCTTATAACAAATTCTCGACAGAGTGCATAATCGGTGTTTAATTATCCAGATCGTCATTAATATAACACAAAAACAAAGAGTTTATCTAGAAGACTATCCCTAACATTTAAATTTTTTTACATCTAAATTTTAATTTGTAAGACTTCGGTGAACTTTTTCGTCTGTCCAACCTATATAATGTAATCACATGAGAACAACGAATGTCATTTTCGAAAAACCATTGAGGTGCCGACATTGTCCTATTTTTTAATATTAAATTTTAATGACGTTTTCACCCTGTTCGTAGTGTTCAAAATATTACATTATATATACAGAAAAGATTAATTGGCCACAACACATCGGCGGTTATTATTACACGTTTTCGTGTAATATTAGTCCTTCCATTCATCTCCCCGATAACTGTACAGGTACGGACAATAAGAGGCGATAGAGCCACACTCTACACATAAGAAAAACGAGAGTGAAAAGTCCCCATCCAGTCAACACTCTTGCAATCATAACAAAAATATATATCATGCCCCCAACGCACCTGCTAGCACAGACTTATATTTAAATCCATACAGGTACAAAATGAATATCAATGCTAAAATAACAAAGAACACTTGGTCTTTTCCTAATATCACATAGACATTACATAAAGGTTTTGATACTTTGACAAAAAGACCAGAAAGTTAATCGCAATTTCTGATTTTCATTGACAATCCCCAGATTAAAATCATACGGATTTTCTTTTACGAATATAATTTAAGGAGTGCTCTTGGAACACAGTCGTAGCATTCTTGTTCGAAAGTATGACCATATTTTGTGACCAGAGAAAATGTAAATAAATGGATTGAACGTTGAATTGGCATATGGACAAATGGCAGACGCAGTATACATATCCAAGTTAAGACAATCTGTGCATATCTGAAAAGCCAGCCAAAGCACAAAATGGCCCCCAACAAAGGATACAAACTAAGACGGCTAATACACAGATTTTAATACACCGTCGATTCTGTGAACTGATACGAGAAATCTTTATTCCAGTTGACCTCTTACGCCGAGTTTTACATTTTTCTGTTACATGATGTTTTGGGGAATTATTAGTAGCTGCTGCAAAATCACTTTGATCTCCATGATAACGTTCAGCTGATACAGAATAGACATCTGGTTTTACCTCATCTCCATGTACACCAAATTCAATTCTTTGACGTAGGCTTAACCCAAGTTTAGTGTACACAATTACAGTAACAATTAGAGGTATATAATACACAGATACTGCCTGTATCAGAGAGTCATAACCATACTCACTTAAGCTACAATATCCGTTTCTTATGAAAGATCCCTGTTGAATAAACACATTTACAAATCCAGGTATCCACACGTTTATCCCAGATGTCCACAGAACAATACACTGGAGAACAATTTGTTTTACTCTGAAGTTACGTCTGTAGGACAATAGCTAAGGAAATAGCATACATTTTAAAGCCATTCGTTCCTGTGGACTTCTTGTCTCTGGATAAAGTTATAATGGCCAAAATATTCGCCGGGGCTGTAATGGTCGTCAACAAAGCAACAAAAACCAGGTTAAAATCAATCAGTATTTCGCCTTGTGTAGATGTCGTATTGCAGGTAGATACAGCTAGCACTTTCTGGTGGAATTGATGTTTAAGTTGGAAATACTCTGTTCCATTTTTACCGGTTGTTAAATAGTGCACAACAGTTTTTTTCTCCTGTCCAAAATTCAAAATATGCAGCGATTAACATGTAATCAAGTTAAAAAAGTATGACAAATTTTTTCTGGACATTTATGATCACTTGAGGCACACCATGGCGTCCCAGTCCTTTGCTTTGCTGATACACTGATCAGAAGCTGCAATAGACTGCCTATCATTTATCTCACGTAGGCTTTACGCCAGATTGTTGGTGAAGTGGAATGATATTTTCTGGGGGTTTTTTCTGACAAATCAACAGCGTTCTGATTATATTTGTGAGGTTACGTCATATGCCACGTAGTTCTGCCTTCTCGAAATAATTGGATAAACAAAAGCTCTGTGTTCAAGTTCCATCAAGAAACATGAAGAAATTTTTTTTACATTCTTTGTCTTCCTGATGGAAACACTGGAAACACTGGTAAACAGTTCAATGCCTTGCTATTTGGCGTCAGATTAACTATTAATAACAAACGTGCTGACATCCATCAGTTGGATAAAGTTGTTAATAAAATCTGCATTATTGACATAGCTGTACGTCACAGTTCAAATGGGTATGTTTAAAGTTCGGTGCCAACCGTCCTGAAGAAATTCACTTTATTCTCATATGCCTTTTTTCGGTCAAGCTTGCCCATAGTTTCGAACAAAAGCATCAGTTGGTTATCATATAACTTACAATGTTTGCATAGCTTTTTTTCGCAATAGCAATGGTTATGTTCAAAACTCAGCGTCGACTGTGCTGAAGAAATTCTGTACATTCTCAAGTGCTCACTCATGACACGAAACAGTTATACCGCTCAAATCAAATATCCTCACCATATCATAGAATTTGCCGAAAGTTTTGCCTCGTCGTTCCTCTTTTCGAAAAACTGTAAATTCCATAAACTCCCCAACAGTTGCTGGAATGCGTTTATTCGCTATACTTCCCCGTAATAAAAAAACGTCTGCACCAGTTTATTGTTAATGATATCATTCGAATTGATAAATGGAAGTGATCTCCCAATTTTGCCCGAATTATTACAAAGACGGTTTTAACAATGATCTGTGACATCAGAGGTGTTGTCAGCATGGGCTCCAAGTGTATTGTTCTTTGGCAATGGTATAGGTAATACTCGGATGGAGGGTCCCGTTCCTCCCCATTTTAACAAATAGCGATATTACCGAGACTACTGATCATGTATCTATTACGGCCTATATGTATGCATAAGTTTCAAGTCTTGTAAATTTGGCTCTAAAATTGTAGTGTGAAAGACCTGTGACATTGGTCTTCAGAGCTTTAGATCTGAAAAGAAAATGATTGACCACACACAATCTTATGGTTGTTAATGAACTACTGCTTTTTGTCTTAACCTCAAACTCTACATCTGAAGGGCCATCTCCAGTGATCTATGGATACCATACATAAACAATATTTTGCTTCTCTAAGAAAGAATTTCAGCGGAAGGCCATGTGTGAGACTCGTTTCTCATAACATTCTTACGTGTATGCCGACTAGACATTCTATACAATGTAAGGCTTCCGAGAACAAATTGCGGGAACAGATAAAAAGTTACTTAAAGGGAAAGACAACTGTTTTTCGACCGTAACTTATTATTTTTATTGCATATTTTCAAAGACAATCATCTGTATTGCACTTGTAATCGAATTAGCATAGCCGTTAATTAGTTGATTAAAAAAGCGGAACTGATGTCATTGTTCCAAAACACGGTTGTTATATTATCTAGTCGTGGCTGTCCCCTATTGCCTGCGGGCCCGCGGCCGTGGCGTAGTGGTTAGCGAGCGCGCTTTCTGACGCCTACTTCGATTTACCGTTCACAGGATCGAGTCCATCTGTCGACCCTCATGTATATGAGTGAGTCACAAGATGTGGCTCCAGCAATCTCGGGGGTGGTTTTTACGAGGTTTCCTCCCGGTTTTCCACCATATTAGGGCAAGGAACAGTGTGAAGTGGAAAATCAGTCGTCATATAAGTGAAATACCCTTGAGTACGACGTTAAAGCCCAATCGAACAAACAAACCTATTGCCTGCACTGGTGCATGCTTTCATATAAAGCCGAAAATGAGGGTTCCATCCCCAAGCGAAACAACAACACCAAACAACCTAGTAATAAAAAGTGAATTTTTAAAACCGCATGCCAGCTGAAAACATTCTTAACGTATGTGTTACGCAAAGAGCTATGTTGATATGTATACAACAGATTACAATTGCGCATGGGTGAAAAAAAATCGCTCAGTAACTGTTTTAAAATCATCAAAGTTTCTTTGACTTTGGTTATCTTTGATGGGCGTCAAATCGTGGTAATCTTCATTCCTAGTAGTCAAAACATGTATGCATAAGTTCCAAGTCTTGTAAAATTGGCTCTAATGTAAGGCTTCGGGACAAAGGTTACTTAAGGGTGACGTTGTGCGATCTCCAGACACCAATGGGAAGATATCTGTTCGAAATACTAAATAATAGCAATAATTATTTAATAAAGCAAACAAATACATTTCCTGTCAAAACACGGCCTGAATGCGACTTAGGCCAAGGCTAGCAGAAGTGTTCGCATCCAGTCTCCTTTTGTACATATGTATCGTTTTTAAAGTGTGTAAAATGGATCGAGTATTGAAAATGTCCATATTATCGACTAATTAACATGTTTAATGGATGTTGTACTCAGAATAATTAAGACTTTTATTCGAAAGATTCAATGACACTTACAAACTATTCAGACAAGGGACGTAACTATATCGGCTTTGGAAGAACATGTATGGACATGTGGGGACAGTTAATTAATGTGAAAACATTAAATGTTGACTCACATTTCTCATTGGTCAGTTCAAACACGCGGGAGCCTACAGAGAAAAGTAAACATAGATTCATACATCTTTATCGCTCATTCTAGCTTAAAATTAAGACAAATATCACAGGATTTACACTTATTAAAATGTTTCTGTGAAAACTGTATTAATTATATGACCTTTACTATACAGACACTGTATCCACAATGACAGCGAGAAACTTAGATATACTCATTTTATTAGTATAGATACACCTTCTGTATAGACATTATCATTATTGACCGAAATAATGAATCACCATGTATCTGGTATACTTGAAAAGAGCATTGAATAACTTTTAAGCTGATATATAATATGCATTAACATCTTTTAAACTGACCAAGGTAGAGCTCCTTTAGTACGTCAAAGATGGCCTTTTTTCCGCATACAATGTTTGAGAAAACTTGCTTCTAAGCTCGATAATTGTTTTCGACTGACAGACATTCAAATCCATCGTAACCTAACCTTACATTACACCAAACTGTCCAGAGTTGCTTCAGATTGTTTTCGCTAAAATCTCAATATTTACCTGATATGCAATTTTTACCTTTGACAGCCTCAACACTCAAAACAATGACTTGCGACTTATTTTGCTGGAACAGGTCACATAAAGGGTTACATATCAAAGAGTATAGAAATAATTATAGTAGATAGACAACGAAAGCGGATATGAAAACAAGTGATCTTACCCTTTAAACGTTCACTTTAAAATTAACTCAGCGCCCCAGATGGCAAAATGGCGAACCGTCAGGAAGATAATTCAGCATTGAACTGAACTTTCGCAGCGTGCTGTTAACTTGACCTGGTTTGACCTGATAACGAGAGCGAAATGCGCACGGAAAAATGGAAGTATTTAACGAAACAAACAAGATGGCAATATTATGGATTTAACCCATTTAATGAAAAGGGTAAAAGAGATGCTGTGTATGAACTCCATATTGAGGGGATTGTACATAAAGAATATATCCGTAGAATAGTTCACATCATAGAAAGGATGTCCTGTCATTTGCCATGCTCCGTTTTAGTTCAGTATTTGTGAACCGCCCCAGCATGCATTGCGCAAGTTTGAACGGCCAGAAACTTCTATACTGGCTCATCGTAACTGTTTCGCCGTTGGAAAGAATCCAACCTATTCAATTCAGTGTACTGGCTTAGTTCGGGATTGCAGAGGGTTGGGACGGAGCTTCCCGTTTAGAGCGACGGGGCCACATGAAGCTGGCCTATTGTTTGATCATCTTGTTTACGTCCTGTTGATGTCCTGTGTTTGTCTGATCTTGTCTTTGCTTGTTGCCAGTGGTGTCGAAGGTGTCATCCTGCACCCAATTGGCTGTCTCGCCGTCATGTGAATGAAATAGCCTTTAGCGACCGAGTTAAGTTCCCATCAAACAAACAAACAAACAATAGTTCGTCAATCTTTGTATTCCTGAGGTCCATTGTCACTGTCCTAGATCTGCTGGCTATAGGCCTTTACTTATCACGTTCCTAAGTACATTGTATATAGAAACAAATGGGAGCGAGAGCATAATCTTTGTCAGGGACGTGGTTATAAAAGCTCTCCCTCACAGAGGACCACGATCTATGCAGAGAAAGTCAACATAGCGTCATACAAGAGCGGATCCATAATAAGCAGGGAAACTTAGTTATACCCACTTTATTAACAATCGTTCCATTGGCTAAAGTACTGTGGTGTTCGTGTGCTTATAACAAGTTTGTCTGATTTATATTCTAGTTTCTAGTTCATTGTATTCCATCTATGTGACGAAGAAAGTCTTCAGATAAGACGTCTGTTATACAAGGTTGCCTATTTAAATACTACAATGTGCTTTTAGACCGTTATCAAATGTATGTTAATCCAAACTTACTGGAGAATCATGGGATGTGCCTTGTAATATCATCTTTATTTCCAGAGACTGTTCATTACAGTACAATAATATCCACTTTATCGTAAAACAATATACGTTGTATTTAGGTTGTTGCGTGTTGACGAACAAAATATTTTGTATCGCCCTATAGTGTATGTCAAAGTGGTCTGTTTTCTGAAGGGCAGAAACTTTCCAACGAGGATTAGGAAAGCGAAAGCAGGTTGACAAACGGGAGTTTTTCGCTGGTGGCACTGCGGTTAGTGTTTATGGTATTTTCAGAATGTTCATTGCACAAGAAAGGCTTCTAGATTTCTGGTCTCATCCACGCATACTGTTCAAACCCATCTAACCATTAGGATATAGTTGTGTACATAATATAGACATGGATAAGTGGTCGCCGGGATCAAACTTAAATACTACTGATATCTATAATACAACAATATGTGACGATGAAAAAAGATTGAATCAGATTGAAAAATTGACCAACTGTACCCTGATTTTTCTTATCTTTTTGGTAGTCATGACCGCCCCAGCAAATTTATTAGCCATTGTTGCTTTAAACAGAGGGAATAAATCTACAGGAGTTAGTGGTTTTAAAATATATGCTATTTCCTTGGCTTTAACAGATTTATCACTCGGAATTTTAATTATGCCAATGGATATATTACAGCATGCACAATCCTGGCTATTGGGAGATATGGCTTGTGTTGTGTTTAAAATTTTAGACTTTGGTCTGACGACGGTTTCTGTTTTTCTGATAACGATAATGGGATTTGATAGATACAAATGTGTTTCCTCGCCATTGTCCTACATAAGTAACTTTAGGGTAAGACGAGTTGTTCTCCAGTGTATTGTCCTGTGGATATCCGGTATAGCCGTATGGATCCCTGGATTCGTGGCTGTGTTTGTTCAACAGGGATCTTTCATTCTAAACGGACTTTGTATCATTAATGAGTACGGTTACTACTCTCTGATCCAATCTGTTTTTGTATATTATATACCGCTGATAGTAACTGTAATTGTATATACTAAACTTGTGTTAAGTCTACGCCAACGATTTAAATCTGGTGTATTTGGAGATGCTGTAAGACCAAATGTCTATTCTGTCACACGTGACTGTTTTCCAGGAGATCAAAGGGATTTTGCAACAGCTTCTAATTATCCCAAGAAATATGTAAGAAAAATAGGAAATAATAACTCGAGTTTTAAAGGGATTGATGCTTCTAAGAGAACCAGTCATACATTGACAGGAAGGGGTAAAACTCTCTGTTTGAAGTCACCTGGATCTACGCATTCCAGTATAAGCGCTCAAAATCGACAAGGTATTAAAACCTCTCTGATAGTTGTCTTTGTGTTTATTGTCTGCTGGGGACCATTTTGTATTATTTGGCCAATTTATCAGACATGCAAACATTGTCTTAATGCGGATTTGAATTGGATATTAACCCGTCTTCCTTACGCCAATTTAGCTATCAATCCATTTATTTATATATTATCAAGCCACAGAGTACGATCACTAATCAAAACTCAATTGCTCAAACTATGCCGTAAAAACAGTGGATAGACACCTTTGTGTGGAATATGCGGGAACTTTCTTGTGAAATGGAGTGTCTTTTTGTCAGTTTAAACTTAATTTATTAGACGGGAAACACGTTAAGCCAAAGGCTTATCTTGTGTCTCCTAACAATTTCTTGAAATATATACGGTACATTAATAAAATCACATAACATAATATGTGTGCAGGTGCAGGATTGTAGGCCTACATTTTTCACGGATAACAGAGATACTATATTTGACTTTGGACGTATGCTGAATTGATACACAAGATTGTTAAAAAAAGCATGGACGTTACATTTGAGATTTATACGGTCTAATACTCCAGCATATATGCAGCTTTCTGGACATATAGTTTATAAAAGATGTCATCATTCAGAAAACAAATCAACTGTGGAAGCTGCTGATGACACTTACAAGGATAACACCCGAAGGGCACCAACATCATTTGCTAATCAACGATCCCCAAAATAGGACCGAGAGGCAGCCAATCAACGACAAAGCCACCACCCTTACAGGGGGTAAACCAGCGAGTATCACACCAGGTCAACGGCAGATGCATATGTATATATATTTGAAATATATATATATGGTAATTTTATGTTGTGCAATGTTTTGTTTCCTTAATATAACAAAGTACACAGTCAATAATAAATGTATTTGTTTTCGTGGGTAAAGTTTCGAATTCATACATGACGTCATACATTAACAATGCTGCTGTTGTTTCACCACTGAAACCAAAATTGATTATTTTATTTAACATATGGTCTCTAAATTAGTGGAATAGACGGCACTGCCGTAGGAAGCGGCTGGCCGATTAATCAGAGAGGCCGCATCTGCATCTGGCAGAATCTGACTAGTGATTTGAAAATAAACCAGCAGACAAAGAACGGCGAAATGATTCCGTTTTACAGAAACATTGTGTGCACAAAAAAGGATTTCGAACTAAATAAAGATTTCGAGCCGCTGTAGTGAGAGGGTAATGTATATTGCATAGGGTAGATTGAACTCGATTGAAATAAAAATAAATTGTTTGTGAGTAACAAGGGCAAAACTCCAATAGTTTTAAAATGAAACTTAAGTTCTGAACAAGATTATATATTGTGTGACAGTATTGGGGTAAGTTCAGTTTTTATTGTTGTAAAATTCCTGTTATAAATTTAAATTGGTGTGAGACATTTTGGTGGATTCTATTGACGCCACGTGATATATTGATGTTTGTGACAAGATGCGTTATTTTGTAACACCGAAATTCATGTACTAACAATTGGATGACTATCCGCTGTGTTTCTTTTTTCAGGCTCACATCTGAACAAACTCGACTTTATATTACATTTCAGAATACGAACATATGATTATGGCAAATGTTGTTCGAACAAGGTTCCGCATACTCCATACAAAGATGTCTATCCTCTGTTTTTGCGGCACAGTTTGAGCAATCGAGTTTTGATTAGCGATCGCACTCTGTGGATTTATAATATGTAAATAAATGGATTGATAGCTGAATTGGCGTAAGGAAGGCGGGCAAGTAAACCATACAAATCCGTGTTTACACAATGTTGGCATATCTGGTAGAGTGGCCAAAGAACACAAAATGGTCCCCAGCAGACAATAAACACTACGACAACTATCATTGAGGTTTTAATACACTGTCGATTCTGTGCGCTTATACGGAAATGGGTTGATCCAGGTGATTGTAAACCTGGGATTTTACCCCTTCCTGTCAATACACGACCGGTTCTCTTAGAAGTATCAATCCCTTTAAAACTCGAGTTACTATTTCCTGTTTGCTTACATATTTCTTGGGATAATTAGTAGCTGCTGCCGAATCAAATTGTTCTGCCGGACAACAGTCGCGTGAGACAGAATAGACACCTGGTCTTACAACTTCTCCAAATACACCAGATTGAAATCGTTGACGTAAGTTTAACCCAAGTTTAGTATACACAACTACAGTTACTATTAGAGGTATATAAAACACAAATACAGCCTGCATCAGAGAGTAATAGCCGTACTCATCTAAACTACAATATTCGTTTCTTATGAAAGATCCTTGTTGCATAAACAAAGCTACTAATCCATACAGCTATCCCAAATATCCACAGGACAATACACTGAAGAACAACTCGTTTTACTCTAAAGTTACATCTGTAGAACAATGGAGAGGAAACACATTTGAATCGATCAAATCCCATCACCGTCATCAGAAAAACACAACACAAGCTATATCTCATATTACCCAGGACTGTGTTTGCTGTATTATATCCAGTGGAAGACTTAAAATTCCAATTGATAAATCTGTTAAAGCCAAGGAAATAGCATCTATTTTAAAGCCACAAACTCCTATAGATGTTTCCTCTCTGTGTAAAGCAACAATGGCCAGTAAGTTTGCTGGGGCGGTGATGACCACCATCAAGACAGGGAAAATCAGTTAAAAGTTGGTCAATTCGTCAATCTGATAAAATGTTGTGTCATTGTCACTTATAGTTGTATTATAGAAATCAGAGTTATCTAAATTTGAGCCCGGCGATCATTGTTCCATCTGAATTATGTGCGCAACTGTATCCTAATGGTTAAAGGGGTTCGAGCAGGATGTGTCGATGAGAGACCAAAAACCTGTAAGTCTTTCTTACCCAAATTGCATTCTATAAGTGGACTACGAGCGGAGAACTCCTGATTGTCAATCTGCTTTCACCTTTGCTAATACATATTTGAAAATATCTACCATGCAGAATACACACCCCTTAAACATACACTGTACAGAATCTCTAATTTGTCAACAACACACGACCACCTAAATAAAACATATCCTTTTTCGA
>JARDVA010052323.1:0-12303 GCA_030265315.1 Mopalia swanii
TCACCATCTGAACACTTGTCTTGGTCCACCCCCATCCTCCTTCCACACCTTACTCTTATCCTCTACACCTTCACCATCTTAACACTTGTCTTGGTCCACCCCCATCCACCTTCACCACATTACCCTCATCCTCTACACCTTCACCATCTTAACACTTGTCTTGGTCCACCCCCATCCTCCTTCCACACCTTAGCCTACCCTTCTCCTCTACACCTTTGCGAGGCCACGGCTAAGTGGTTAGCGAGTGCACTTACTAAAGCCTACTCCAATGTGTCATTCACAGGATCGAGACTGTCTGTTGACCCACAAGTGTATAAGTCAGTCACATGAGTGGCTCCGGCAATCGTGGGGGTGGTTTTTACAAGGTTTCCTTCCGGTTTTCCACCGTAATTAGACAAGGAACAGTGTGAAGTGGACAATCCATTGTCATATAAGTGAAATACCCTTGAGTACGACATTAAACCTCACCCAACCAAACAAACAAACCTTGCCATCTGAACTCTCTGCCATTTGTCCACCCCTATCCCCCCCCCCCCCCCCCCAATCCCCACACACACACCTGACCTCTCTTCACTTGGCACATCCTTCCCCCTCCTATCCTGTCTTCCTTTAATCCAAACTCCATCCTCCTCTTACACCTAACTTCTTTTGCCTTAGTCAGATGGTGACATTTGGGATTTAACCTAAGTTTATTTGTGTTATGGTTTATTTTATATCATTTTCTCTTTCTTTCGCAGCATGGTCGACTTAAAGAGAAGAGTACTGCTGAACAAGCTGAGGCTAAACGAATAGAGAGACAAAAGAAACTCAAAATATTTAATGCTGCAAATAAAAGGATTTCTGAAAAAGTAAAAAAAAATCATTTTATCTGATTACTATCAGATCTAAAGAAGCACCTATTTTTTCTTGTTTCTTGATGTATTTCTTACCAAATCATAAGTTCATATAATTGTGTCAATTGGTTGGTTAAACAGTCTTTCCATAAGCTTACTGGTAATGCTTTACTGGGAATTCTGAGAGCAAGCGACCATGGCTTAAGGGATAGCCTGTGTGCTTACTAATCCTACTTTGATGTAACAAGGGTGGTTTTTACAATGTTTCCTCCTAGTTTTCCATCATAATTTCTTAAGGAACAGTGTGAAGTGGACAATCTGTCCGTCATATAGGCCTAAATGAAATATCCTTGAGTATGACATTAAACCCCAATCAAACAAACAAACAAACAAACCATCAGAAGGAACATGTGTTTGTAGTGAATACCAGCGATAAACATATATATCGCTGGTTATTTGAAGTTATTTTGAAGTTGTCGTTTAGAAATTTGCATAAAATGCACCAATTTTCTTGAATCTGAAGCCCTGATTCTTCGTGTACATGTACCTCAAATTTTGAATAAGTTATGACTGCAAGCTCTTTTGGATTTAATAGTAGGTTAGAAACATTAAAACATTGTTTAGTTTCTTATATTAGAGTATAATATATTTCTTTTTTTCCTTGTCTTTTTTAGCGTGAAAATAAAGAATATGACAAAGAAGGATTGGAGATCTCAGGTCAAATCCTGTCTGCTAATCCTGACGTTTACACATTGTGGAATTTCAGAAAAGAGATTTTTGAAGCTATGAAGTCACAAAAGTAAGCTGCAAATATGTGTTTTATTTATACTCTCCTTTGTTTACCCAACAATACTAGTCTCCCTTGGACAGCTTGGATGTCATCTTTCTGTATGCCTTCATTACCTTTAACCTTTTATTTCACATTTAGCCAGAAAAAGATGTTTGTTTTAAATCTTTAATCTGTATGTCTTCATAAGCCCTTAACCTTTTATTCTACATTAACCCATAAAAAGATGGCAAGATCGAGTGTTTAAATCCCATAGCTGCACGCCTTCACCAACCTTGATCGATTTATTCCACGTTTAGCCAAAAACAGATAGCACATTTGCGTGGTTTAAATACCCAATTATGTTCACCTTCACAAACCTTGTACTGGTAAAACCACGATGGCTTTAAGCAGAATTAGACCTGAAAGTATTTCAAAATATTTATATTTGATTTATTTACGTTTATTAAAATCCACAATGATAAAATGATTAATCAGGATATCAAAGTACACTGTATATTTTTGGTGGATTTTTATTTTTCAGGTCAGAAGATGAACTGAACAAATTGTTCGAAGAGGAGCTGTATTTTGTGGAAACTTGTCTACGAGCAAATCCTAAATCTTATGGTTCCTGGAACCAAAGGTGCTATGTCATGACAACGATGCCACGCCCAGATTGGAAGAATGAACTGGCTCTGTGTAACAAGTTTTTGGAATATGACGAGAGAAACTGTAAGTGGTAGAAAGTTTTCCTTTGCAAATATTTGCAAATATTTGTTTTCTGACATTCATCATGCCATTGGACAAAGCTGCATGTTGCCCTGGGGCCAGTTGCTCGAAAGAGGATTAGCCGCTAACACCAGATTAAATTGCTAATAGTGGATTAGAGATAGATATTCAACATGGCGTGATGCCCTCTAATAGCGGATGAAATTTAAAATTTAACTGGCCCCTGGTGCTCTGAGGTTTGTTTGTTTCTTTGATTGGGGTTTAAAGTCATCCTCAAGGATATTTGGCTCATATGACAACGGATTGTCCACTTCACAATGTTCCTTGCCTTATTACGGTGGAAAACTGAGAGGAAACCTCGTAAAATCCACTCCTGCGATTGCCGGAGCCATATCTTGTGACTCACTCATATACTTGATGGTAGACAGACGAACTCGATTCTGTTAATGGTAAATTGGAGTAGGATTAGGAAGCACATACGCTACCACTAAACCATGGCTGCGGGCCTCTAGTGCTCTGAGAGCTAAGGACGGAACATAACAGCTGATCTGCATGTTATAGCATTCTATCTTTTCATTCTTACTATTTTCAACATGGCTTGTCTCAGATCCAGGTATCCTGCATTTTACATTTTGATCAAACAAAGTTAGCACTGCACAGCAAAGTAATTGACATTTTGTGGTTGTGTTTATGTGGCTATATATTGTTGGAGCACTTTGCCGTATATACTTAAGTTAAATCAAAATATGATCTCTTAAATACTTAAACACTTGAATTAAGATGCAGTAAACAGAAAAATATCTAGAAATTTGTCCAGGCTCCTATCTCAATTAACCAGATCATAATCAGGACAGGATTCTGTTTCCTGTAGCTTGATTTTTACATCGATATTATGAAACTCCTCTGTTAATGGAAAAGCAAGAAAAAAGGGTGTCTATTAAATGTGATGGTAGCTTGTATATGGGCATTATTTGTTGGTTGCTCAATGCTGAAGGGACCTTCCCATACCCTTGATGTTGGACAGTTTTCTTCCCCCAGTGGAGCGAATCAACTGTTGTATCTCATTAAACCTGAATAATTTGAGCAAAAAACTGTCCTTGAAGCAGTATGATAGAGAGAGCTGTCTTCTTGCCCTGGTGCTCTCAGCACTAAGGAGCAACGCAGAGATGATTGGTTGAGAGGTATTTGTCAGCATGATGCGATTTTATTGTCTATGATGCGAGTGACAATGATACTGGTTTCCCTCACCCATCTGAGTCGGGACCCCCGGCCGTGGCGTAGTGGTTAGCGAGTGCGCTTTCGAACGCCTACTTTGATGTATCGCTCACGGGATCGAGTCCATCTGTGGACCCTCAGGTATATGAGTGAGTCACAAGATGTGGCTCCGGCAATCGCGGGGGTGGTTTTTATGAGGTTTCCTCCTCGTTTTCCACCATAATAGGGCAAGGAACAGTATGAAGTGGACAGTCTGTCGTCATATAAGTGAAATTCTATTGAGTACGACGTTAAACCCCAATCAAATAAACAAATAAATATATCTTAGTCACCATGTAAAACCCTAGCAAAGAATAATCAAATGTTTCTTTTGTGTTACAGTTCACTGTTGGGACTACAGACGATTTGTCATCAAAATGTCCGATGTATCACCCACAAAGGAATTGGAGTTTTCCACGAGTAAAATCAGTACAAATTTTTCCAATTATTCCTCTTGGCATTATCGTAGTAAACTACTTCCTATAGTTCACCCGGATTCCACTCAACACATAGGGATTACAGAGGAGGCCTTGTTCAACGGTTTGTCTTTCTAAGTTTACATACAAGAAATAAAAATAACATCATTTTGATACATGTGTGGTTAATAATGAATTTATTAATATTCTCAGTTCTTAATCATGTTTTAATACAAACACAGCTCTCTATTTCAGAATGTTTGAGCAATATACTCTCTGCTTGGCTATTGTTGCCACTGTGACTGGCTATTGTTACAACTGTGATTGGCTATTGTTGCCACTGTGACTGGCTATTGTTACAACTGTGATTGGATATTGTTGTCACTGTGACTGGCTATTGTTACAACTGTGATTGGCTGTTGTTGCCACTGTGACTGGCTATTGTTACAACTGTGATTGGCTATTGTTGTCACTGCGGCTGGTTATTGTTACCACTGTGACTGACTATTGTTACCACTGTGACTGGCAATTGTTGCCACTGTGATTGGCTATTGTTGCCACTGTGATTGGCTATTGTTGCCACTGCGACTGACTATTGTTGCCACTGTGATTGGCTATTGTTGTCACTGACTGACTATTGTTGCCACTGTGATTGGCTATTGTTGCCACTGTGACTAACTGTTGTTGCCACTGTGACTGACTATTATTGCCACTTTGACTGACTATTGTTACAACTGTGATTGGCTATTGTTGTCACTGTGACTAACTATTGTTGCCACTGTGACTGACTATTGTTGCCACATTGACTGGCTAGTGTTGCCACTTTGACTGGCTATTGTTGCTACCATGACTGGCTGTTGTTGCCATTGTGACTGACTATTTTTCCACTGTGACAGGCTATTGCTGCCACATTGACTGGCTAGTGTTGTCTGGGAAATCTGATACTGGTCATTGACCTCTGTGTCCAATGTTGCCTCTGTCTGGCCATTGCTGCCTTTGTGATTAACTATTGTTGCCACTGTGACTGACCCTTGTTATATCTTATCAGTTCGGAAACTGGTCGTTGTGACCTCTGTAACCAGCCATTGTTGCCTCTGTCACTGGCTAGCATGGTATTTGTGAAAGTTTATTCAAGCTAAGCATATTGCTAAAAATGCTTATTTGACTGATAAGCTCTTTACAAAGAATCTGTTAGGCCGATTGCCCAGTTTTACTACAGTTGTCGCCTAACACATCATTTAAACTTTACAAATAAATTTTGTCCTGAACAAAATAAAATAAAAGTTTTGGTGTGATTATTAACAAGAAACTTATAATTTTTAATTTTATAATAACCAGACATAACCATATTAAAAAAAATCTATTTTTTAAGAAACTAATGCCTCCAGTCAATCTTTTTTGTGAAGGAAATTTCTTACATTTTAAATATTTTGTCAGTGATTTTTGTCAACAGAGTTTGAGATAGTCCAGAATGCGTTTTTCACGGACCCAGATGACCAGAGTGCCTGGTTCTATCATAGATGGCTCCTAGGCAGGGGTGAGTCTCATATAAACACTGAAGCAATATTATTTTTGTTTCTAAAAGGGAACAGTATGTCATCATGTTTCTGACCAATCAGCCCCGTGGGGGAGCGGGTTGGTCAGTCCTGCAGAATACTCCCTCGGCTTCCTCGGTCGATCCTAAGAGGCGAGAAAGAGGAGCTTTCTGTTGCCCTGGTGTTCTCAGAGCTAAAGGGAAACGAAGCTGATCTGTTTGTACATTTTATTTTTGTCTCCGTCGTCATATAAGTGAAATACACTTGAGTACGACGTTAAACACCAATCAAACAAACAAACAAATCTGACCAATCAAATGCGTTTTATTTTTGACTACATGTATTTTATATCAATTATTATTCATTTATTAAATATTGAAAACAAAAACAAAATTTCAACTGTTGTCAGATGAAAATAAGATTTTAGTAATGTTTGTGGAGATTTAAGGAATCACATTAATTGCTGACATTTTTCTCAAGAAGTCACAGCTACAAGCTTCGCAGAGGTTAGGGAAGGAGCTTCCTGTTAGTCAGGTCCTCTTAGAGCAACATAAAACTGATCTCTTTGTGATGATTTGTATTACGTCATGAATGTCCTGTCTTGTCTTTTTTTAATCAAGTGGTGTCAAATGAGTTGCACGAACCCAATGGGCTGGCACACCATCATCGGAGTAAAATAACCTTAAGAACAGCATTAACTGAACAAGTCTGGATTATAGATCATACACTGCATATTCTAGATTGACTTTTTACTGTTTCAGGTCAGAGGACTCTAGCTGTTCATTCTATATTATTAAACAGGCCTTTGAGCACAATAACAATGGGCTCCACTATCCCAGTGCTGGTAAGTCAATATAAATGTTAATCTGGTTTGGTTAAAGGCAGGCTACAGTATTTTCATTATTCTGGGATAACACTTCTTTAGTTTGAAAAGATTCTAGTTCAGAAATATTTGCAGGCTGTAACCGTTACCCATGACGGAATAAAACTCACAGCACTGAATCGCCAGCATCAAATTCTAGCCACCTTTAAAACAAAAAATAACAAAAATACGGTAAAAATTCCCGATGTAAAATGCACAAAAAATCAATTATTGACAGGCTTGTCTATCGAAAAGATTCTAGTTCAAAAATATTTGCAGGCTGTAACCCGTCCGCGAATAGAACCCACAGCCCTGAACCACCAGCAGAAAATGTTAGCCACCTATATAACCAAAAAAAAAAATACTGTCGATATTCACGATGTAAAATACACTAAAAACTCATTTATTGACAGGTTGTCTAGCAACAGTATTTACTGATTTTTTTGGTGTATGTAAGAAAGTGAATATTGACAGGTTTTTTTGTTATTTTGGGATAACCCATCAGTGTATTAAATCTGCAAATGTTAGTCTATTACTGATGATGGTTTTGTTTAGATGTCCCATATCGGTAAATCATGAGAAGACAAGTCGACCCCTCATTTGCTCGTCCATCTGTATAGTTTAAATTGGTGAATTAAATAAAAATCTACAGGTCAGGTTAAACAGCCAGATAAACGTGTTAATTTTTGGCAAAGTTATGGCTGTTTTGAATTTTGTCAGTATTTTGCATTTTTTCGTCAAACATCATTGCTTTAAACTAAAAGTTTGTATAAATCTTTCTTACAGAAACTTACTGCTCATGTTGAGTTTTGCAAAGTGTAAGACAACACAGGATTTTAATTTGGGAATTAATACTAAACCTAACACTAAAACTAAACCTAAACTGAACTGTACACATAATCCTAAACCTAACCTTAACAATAACCCTATAAAACTTAACACTTAAATTGACGTCCTATCTTACAAAACGGATGTATGGGTCTTTTTTTGTTGCCAGTGGCAAGAGTGATTTCCTTCACCTATTTGGCTGGCACACCATCATGTGAGTGAAATAACCTAAAGTACGGTGTTTAGCCCCAATCAAACAAACTAAGGTCAGTATAATCCAATGGATTATACTGACCTTAGTTTGTTTGATTGGGGCTAAACACCGTACCAACGTAGACATCACCTCTGGCTAACAGTTCTAGTTCCTATTGTTCGAGGCTGACAGTGACCCTACTCAAGAGGTTGCTGTCAGGACGCAGCAGTTAAACCCCAATCAAGAAGACAAAACAAATCCAGAAGAGTAACATGTGGTTACGTTTCAGCTGGGTCGAGATTACTCTGTAACAGTGAAGATCAATGGTGAGACTGTACGAGGAGAATGGAGGACAGTCACAGGACAGAATAGACGATCCCCTGTCTGGGTAAGCTATGAACTTTTGTTGATCTTTACTTCAGGAATCAAAGGCTAGCGCTATAACAGAGAAATGTGCTTCATTCATTAGTAAAGAGTTACAGAGAATTTTGAAAATTCCGTATATAAAAAATGATGTAGTGGACTTCAGGCCAAATGACTGTTTATGGACTAGTCAGTCACCCACGCTTCTTTTCGGTCCACATAACTTGTTGTGGGTGACTGACTAGTCTATAAGCAGTCATATGGCCCACAGTCCTCTTGGTAATTATTATAGGTGAAGATCGGAACTGATCCTCCAGACTTGCTCAAAATCAATACTGAAAGCACACTAAAAGGAGTTTGTAATGCCCTAGGATATTTAACACATCCTTGTTGTAATGAGTATTGATATTGTCATTTTTTAAAACAAAAAAAACATAAATGCCTTTTCTGATGAGTCGGCTCATAACTTACATTGCTCGAAGGCCATTTTTATAACAGCTTAATTTTTCAATAGGCAAACATGTCGCCAAGACTTCTGCTTAATGGGCCATTCGTTTTTGACAATAGTTTAAAATAAGCTGAAATATTTAATCACTATGTATCAATGTGTATCTTTTATTAGCCGTTAGTTTACTCTACTTGATTATTATGGAGTTCTCTGATTGGTCATTCTATTCCATCCAATGGCTTTGGTGATGACAGAAAACTGCTGGAATTCTAACTAGACAGGGTGTTAATCAGGCTTATGTTGAACATACTTATCAAATAATGGTACATGTATTTAATTGTTCACAATTTTTAATTAATACCCATTCAGGTTTAGCTATATTTTCAGAGTAATATTTTCACAGATTTTCCATCTTGAAGGAACCATGTTACCAGATGATTGTGATATAGAGATCATGCTTGAAGACAAAAGTGCTGCCTCTACTCCAGTCATCTGCAGACATGTGTTTTCCTCAGGAGAGACCAGGGCAGGGAAACTCACACAAACAGATTCACTATTCAGGTATCGCTTAGATTATTTCACTGATACCTTTCACCTTTGTTCTAGTGCTGCTGACTTTACTTACCACTATGAAGTGAGATTAACTCTCAATATTATCGGACCCGTAGCTGTGGCTTAGTGGTTAGCGAGTGCACTTACTAAAGCCTGCTTCGATGTGCTGTTCACAGGATCAAGTCTGTCTGTCGACCCTCAGGTATATGTGAGTCACACGATGTGGCTCTGGCAATCGCGGGGGTGGTTTATACGATGTTTCTTCCCGGTTTTCCAGCGTAATTAGGCAAGGAACATTGTGAAGTGGACAATCGGTCGTCATATAAGTGAAATACCCTTAAGTACGCGTTAAACCCCTATCAAACAAAACTCAATATTATCAATACACTTAACATGTTAAGGTTGTGCTTGTGTCAATTAGTTTTGGAATACACCGCCATCATTTATATGAAAAACCCATTAAGAACCACGTAAAACACCAATCAACCAATCAATCAACTTAAACATTGTTCAGGCTGGTAGTTGGTAAAGGTATGCTGCAAATGCGCATAGCGAATTTCTTATGACATCTTCCACTGACAATTTGCCCATTTTTAGCTTCCTGTTGCCCTAGTGCTCTTAGAGGTACGAGGTAACATGAAGTCAATTTGTTTGTGATGTCTATGACTTAAATCTAATATATGTGCTGTCTTGTCTTTTTTTGTTGCCGATGGCATCGAGGGTGGTTTCCTACACTCATTGGGATGGTATACCGTCATATGAGTGACGCTTTTGACAATTGGATTACATTCACTGCTCTCTTATAGAAGTAAAATACCTTTGAGAATAGCATTAAACACAATCACTTACTCAATCTCTTCTCCTAACCATCGTTTTCTCAGATGGTTGGAGGGTGCCTCTTGTGCCCTGGATCTCATAAGGAATTTGTGTTTATGTATTGGGCCTGCGGCCGTGGCCTACAGGTTAGCATCTGCACTTACTAATCCTACTCCAATTTACTGAGATCGAGTCTGTCTGTCGACCGTCCAGTATATGAGTGAGTCACACAATGTGACTCAGGCAATCTTTGGGAGAAGTGGACCCGTTGTCATGTAACTATAAGTGATCTTCTTTTGAGTACGACTTTAAACCCCAATCAAACAAACTTTATGTATTTAGTGAAATAACCTGAAGCTTGTAACAGCAATCAATAAATGAATTTTGTTTAATGTTTCAGTGGGGAGATCAGTGCTGCAGCCAGTTTATTCTTAACCAAGGAGCTAGAACAATGTGAAGAACTTCATGAAATGGAACCAGATAATAAATGTAGGTGGCTACTAATCCTATCGCCTACACTGTACCATTCACAGGTTCGAGTCACACGATGTTGCTCTGGAAACTGTGGGTTTGGTTTTTATTAGGTTTTTCACTGTATTTAAGCAAGGAAGAGTTTGATAGTGACAATCCTTCGTCGTATAAGTGAAATACCCTTGAGTACAACGTTAAATCAAACAAACAACTTTTACAGGGCCTGACATTATACAAACTTGGATATGCTTAATTACCTCACTCTGCACCCCTGAGTTGCAAAACTGTATTTTTGTACGATTTTATGAATTTGTTTTTGTCACCTTTTTAGGAACTTATTCTGCCGACTCATTTCTGGTCTTTGTTTGTTGTCAGTAGTGTCGAGGCTGGTATCCTTCTCCCATTAGGCTCAGACACTGTCATATGAGTGAAATAACCTTGAGGACGTGTAAAACCCCAACCAATGAAACAAACATACAAATCTTTTCTGTTCACAACCATACAATCCAGGCATGTATTTCTCACGAGTTTCTGGTTTATATTTCAAGGGGCTCTTTTGACAATAGTTTTGCTGATGAAAGCCCTTGATTCTGTGAAGTACTGGGACAAGATTTCAAATAGCCTTCTCAAACTGGAAGAATTGGACAAGAAAAGAAAAAACTACTACCGAGATCTAAGTAAGTGTGTCGTCAATAATGTATGAAATAGCGGGTGGTTAAAGGGAGTTGCCCTGGTGCTCTCAGAGCTAAAGGGGAACAGGAAGCCGATCTGTTTGTGGTGTCTTTGTATTCTGTCCTGTCATTGTCCCCATTTGTCCCATCTTGTCTTTGTTTGTTGCCAGTGGCGAGTGAGTGGTTTCCTTTAGCCATTTGACTGGCCTGCTGTCCGGTCATGGAATTAACCTTAATTACAGAGTTAAACCCCAATCAAACAAACAAACCATCCCAAGACTGACTTCAGTTAGAAGGTTACAAGAAGCTAATTTGTTGCCTGTTTCATCTTGGACTCTTTCTGTCGCCTCGCTGTCTTGTCATTATTTATTGCCACTGATTATGGAGTGGTTCCTTTAACCCATTGTACTGTTTTCGAACATAACCGTAAGATTGGATCTCTAAAAAAATTTAAGATGACACGCACCAAATATTTGAATTTTCCCTGCTTCCCTGAAAATTGACTGTTATCACAAAAAATGACAAATAACTATATAATACCAACTCCATCTAAAGTCTGGATTGACAACATTGATCATGTCTGTCTGTCGACCATCAGGTATATAATTGAGTCCAGATGTCTCCTTCTAGTTTTCCACCATAATAAAGCAAGGAACATTGTGTGGTGGACAATCCATTTTCATATAAGTGAAATACCCTGGAAAATGACATTAAACCTTAAAAAAAAAAAAGCAAATATAAAGCTATGTATGAGTGAAATAACCTTAAGTGGATTATTCAATAATAGTGGACCACTGCTGACTTCCACTTTCACAAACCCCTTTTGTTTTAATAGCCGTTTTTGAGTTGGCGAAAGTCGCACCATGATGCCACTCTAAAACAATTCTTGTTTTGCTTAATGCCACTATTCACCTCCCATTACCTAGGCACAACAGGTTACCAAAATTACAGAGTTGGCGAAACTTGATTTTTTGAGGTGAGAAAGTTGGTGAAAATGGAATAAACCAAACCAGCAAGATTAGCGCGTTTGTTTTTTTCATTCATTTGTTCGTTTATTTTTTTTTTTGTTATAGGGAGTAAATTTCTATTGGAGTTGACAATAGATAAATTAGACAGAGGTGAGAGTTGTATAGAGTTGAATGGGCGGGCTATTTCTACGTTGTACCACGCTGACCTACTGCTGACGGCTCGAGAGGTCGACCTGTCAAACAACTCGATCACTTCACTCAACAACTTCAGCTCACTACAGGGAGTGGAGAAGTTAGACCTCCAAGACAACCAGATCACTGACCTGACAGGATTGAGTTACCTCCCTTCACTGCAATATCTACAACTTCAAAATAACAGTATCCTTTATGAATCATATTTCCCCACATGGGCTTAACTCCCTACGCCAAGAAACTAAGATTCATGGATCTATAACCAATGATTCGTAGAGGCTTTGTCACTATGGACCATGTATGTTTAGCTGCATATTTGTTTATCAGCAATATTTATATTTTAGTAGGTGTTATATAGATGTTACTATTCTAAGTTATTCAATGTTGTATTGTTGTAAAGTGTTTA
>JARDVA010052766.1:0-12295 GCA_030265315.1 Mopalia swanii
GGATGTTTTAAGTTATTTCTCCTTTGCGAAACAAAAATTAACCGAAATTACGACGTTAGAAAAAGCGTTAGATGGTGATGCGGATGCAGCGGAACAATGCCGTATTTATAGCCAGCCGATTAAAGATAGAGCTTTCCGTAGTGATATTCATAATAAAGATGTTCAAAAAAGATGGTCTGAAATTAAAGGGCATGATTTTAGCCGTTTGCTCCCTTATACGGAGCGTGCTCAATATCAGCATGAATCTTTAAAGTTACCGCTTTTACCAACAACAACAATTGGCTCTTTTCCGCAAACCAAGGAAATCCGTAAAACACGCTCCGATGCTAAAGCGGGCCGTATTGATACAGAAAAATATCAAGAGATTATGCAAGGTCATATTGCCGATGCGATCTCTCGGCAAGAGGCATTAGGGCTTGATGTTCTTGTTCATGGTGAAGCCGAAAGAAATGATATGGTTGAATATTTTGCGGAATATTTACAAGGGTTTGTTTCTACTCGGTATGGCTGGGTGCAAAGTTATGGATCGCGCTGTGTTAAACCGGCGATTGTGGTTGGTGATATTTGGCGTAAAGATCCTATAACGGTTGAATGGTCCTCTTATGCGCAATCTTTAAGCTCTAAGCCAGTAAAAGGTATGTTAACGGGGCCGGTAACGATTATGGCTTGGACATTTCCTCGGGAAGATGTTAGCCGTCAGGTCATCACCGAGCAAATTGCGTTGGCGCTCAAAGACGAGGTCGAGGATTTACAAAAAGCAGGTATTCATATTATTCAGATTGATGAGCCGGCTCTTCGTGAAGGTATGCCACTAAAGAAGTCCCAAGGAGATGAATATTTAAATTGGGCCGTTAATGCTTTTAAAATCTCTGCATCGGTTGCAGCAGTACAAACGCAAATTCATACGCATATGTGTTATAGTGAGTTTAATGAGATCATTGAAGCAATTGCGGAGCTTGATGCTGATGTTATCACCATTGAAACATCCCGTTCGGATATGGTGCTGCTGGAAGCTTTTGAAAACTTTAACTATCCCAACGAGATCGGGCCAGGTGTTTATGATATTCATTCACCCAATGTCCCTTCTTTGGCTCAAATTGAAGATTTGCTCGAAAAAGCAAGGAGTTATATTCCTATTAGCCGCCTTTGGGTGAATCCAGATTGTGGCCTTAAAACCCGTCAATGGCCCGAAACAGAAGCTGCGTTGGCCAATATGGTTAAGGTTGCTCAAAAATTAAGGGTACAATGGCAAGATTCATAAAATAATAAAAGAGCCTTTCCGAAGCTGATAACGTTAATTTTTGGCTTCGGAAGGGATTATTTAAGGTATTTTTAGACCACCAAATTTTGAGGTGGTTTTTTGATGTTTAATTTAGTAAGTAATGGCTATTTTACCGACTGTTTGAGCGCTTTCGATTCTTTTATGGGCCTCTTTGATATTATCAACATGAAAACCTTCGATTGTTTGTGTATGTGTTGTTTGAATGCGTCCTTCATCACATAATCGAGCAACTTGATCCAAAATATCATGCTGCTTTTCCATATCATCTGTTTTAAATAAGGAGCGTGTAAACATAAGTTCCCAAACAAAACCGGCGGATTTTCCTTGTAATTTACTTAAATCAACACCATTATCAAATTCAACAATCGAGGCAATTGTTCCCTGAGGAGCAATCAGCTCAGCCATAGAATCCCAATGTCCGATTGTATCGGCAGTATTAAAAATATAATCAACCGTATCAAAGCCAAGTTCTTTAACCGATGCAACTAAATCATGATGGTTGGCTATATGATCAGCACCCATTTTTTTTGACCATTCCTGGGTTTCTGGCCGAGAAGCTGTTGCAATCACCGTTAAGCCTGTTGTTTGTTTGGCAATTTGTGTTGTTATGGAGCCAACGCCACCAGCACCGCCAATAATTAATAGGGTTTTGCCTTGAGCTTTAGGGTCAACACGCAACCGATCAAAAATGGTTTCCCATCCTGTAAGTGCGGTTAGGGGAAGAACAGAAGCTTCTGCATCGCTTAAACTCTTAGGAGCTTTGGCAATAAGGCGTGCATCTACAGCTTGATATTCGGCATTAGAGCCTTTTCGGGTGACTTCACCAGCATAATAAACACGATCACCAACTTTAAAGCCTGTGACTTTATTTCCTATTTCGGTGATTGTACCAACAGCATCATAACCAAGAATCCGTGGTGTATCTAAAACAGTATCTTTTGCCGAACGGATTCGAATTTTAGCATCGGCAGGATTAATGGATGTTGCATGGACTTTGACAACAACATCATGCTCAGACTCAATTTTTGCCATAGGAGCATTAAACTCTATTAAGCTATCATTTTCATTAATGGCTAAGGATGTTTTAAAACCAATGGCCTTCATTGTTGTTTGTTCCGTCATTATTTTGCTCCTAAAATTGAATTTATATTTCATTTATTTTTAAATGTGGCATTGCTTTAACAAGCTTTGTATATATAATCACAGATAGTATAATTATTGCAAGAACGCACATTTTTGATATATAGGAACAAAATGGATACTAAAGGCGAAAATAATGTGAATAAAAAACCCCGTTTTGGCTGTTATTCGGGCCAGGCTTGCCCTGTGGAGGCTTCTTTAGAATTATTTGGTGGTAAATGGAAAGGAATGATTCTTTATCATCTTTTAGAAAACACCCTTCGTTTTAATGAGCTTAAGCGCCGTGTGGGCGGTATTACACAACGTATGTTAACAAAACAATTACGTGAGCTAGAAGCCAATGGCATTATTCATCGCAAAGTATTTCCCGAGGTACCGCCAAGAGTTGAATATAGCTTAACAGCAACAGGGCGATCTTTAGAACCTATTTTGATATCACTGAAAACATGGGGCGAAGAATATGCGGTTCCGCAGCTTTTTAAAGAATGATGAGATTTTATAATATTCGTAAAATGAAGTAGGTATCGAGATATATAATTTGAGTGGATTCTGTTTGATTTTAAAAAATAAAGGTGGTTTTTAGAATTTTTTTATTAAGGAAAATAAACGATAATATTATCGGATATTTTACAGTTTTAGATATGGTTTTTGTGACTTGGTCTTGCTATATGAAAGACAAATAAGTCCATAAAGAAGACCATATATGGCATCTTGCTTGATCGCATTTCATCTTTATATTGCCTTTCATGCGGAAAACTCTTACATTGGGAATCAAAAATAATATTAGTAAAAGGAATAACCTTCGATGTTTTCGAAATTGTTCGGTATTTTATCAGCTGACTTAGCTATTGATTTAGGGACAGCTAATACATTAATTTACGCAAAAGGGCGTGGTATTGTCTTAAATGAGCCATCTGTTGTTGCTGTTCGGGGCGAAAGAGGTCAGGAAAAAGTTTGGAAAGTTGGTTTAGAGGCCAAACAAATGCTTGGTCGCACGCCTGGCGAGGTTCGGGCTATACGTCCGTTAAAAGATGGAGTTATTGCCGATTTTCGCCATGCCGAGGAAATGATTAAAGGCTTTATGCATAAGGTGCATAATCGTAAAAGCTTTATTAGCCCTTTGGTTATTATTTGTGTGCCTTCGGGTGCAACGGCCGTTGAAAAACGAGCGATTCAAGATGCAGCAGAAAGTGCGGGAGCTCGCCGTGTTTATTTAATCGAAGAGCCTATGGCTGCAGCAATTGGTGCGGGGCTTCCTGTAACAGAGCCTACAGGATCAATGGTTGTTGATATCGGTGGCGGAACAACAGAAGTTGCTGTTCTTTCTCTTTCGGGAATTGTTTATTCCGCATCCACACGGGTTGGTGGCGATCAGATGGATCAAGCCATTATTAATTATATGCGGCGTTATCACTCATTGCTTATTGGTGAAACAACAGCGCAAAATGTTAAAGAAAAAATTGGGACAGCATGGTGCGATGGCGTTGAGCCTCGAACAATGGGTATTCGTGGCCGAGATTTACTCTATGGTATTCCGAAAGAAATCGTTGTTAGCGAAGAGGAAATAGCCGAGGCACTTGCAGAGCCTGTTTCTCAAATTGTTGAGGCTTGTAAATTAGCTTTAGAACATACGGCTCCTGAATTATCAGCGGATATTGTGGATAAAGGTATTGTGATTACTGGTGGTGGTGCTTTACTCGAAAATCTTGATATTGTTCTGACTCAAGGTACGGGCCTTCCGGTTGTCGTTGCGGAAGATCCTTTATCATGTGTGGCTTTGGGAACAGGAAAGCTTTTAGATCTATCAAATGAAAAAGATCTGACAGATTTTACCATTAATGTAAATTAATATTCAGCCGCTCTTTTTATGATAAAGTTGTTTATTTAAGATTATTTTGTAAGACTATAGAATTTTATTTCTATAGTCTTTTTTTTATTATAAATTGAAAAAAAATATGATTTTCAGATATTTTTTAATCTTTGAATATATTTTTAAGCAAAATAAGATTAGCCTATTTTAGAATCATATAGCCCTTGAATAGTGGTTAAAATACAAAATTCTTCTCTAATTTATGACAAATTAGATATTTTTGATTATTTATTATAATTTTTTAAAAGAAAGAATTTTGAGGCTGCTTAATAAGAAAAATATATAAATGAAAACGGAAGATAGACTAAAGCACGATTTGCTAAAAATAAAAGAAGAGCATAAATTTTTGTTCACTCTTTGCCGCAATATTAATTAAATAGTGATTTATTGGATCGGCCTTATTTTTGAAAAAGCCTTATGAGAAATATTTTATTGGGTTAGCATACTATGTTATAATATTTTGATTTATAATAAAAAAATAACTTTTTAAGTAAATTCTATCTATTTTTAAGATAAGATATTTGGGGTGTATTTTATTTTTTTATGGCCCTTGATCGCTTTTATTGAATAATCATATAAAATGTCAATTTTATTAAGGCTTGAACTTTTATTAAAGCTCGATGAATAAAGGGTATTTATCGATATAATTAGATTATTTTATTGTCGGCTTTGAATAAATAGTTTGATTTTTTGCTCTATATGTATCAGAGAGAGGGAAAGTCTTAACTCTATATTAATTTCATGTTGATTATACATATCTTTTTTTGTTATAATTTTCTCATAGATATTTATTTTTAAGCATTACTGATGGAGCATTCTTTGTCGCGACGTTATCAACATACATCAAATTTTTCGACTCAAACAAATAAAAAAGGTCGCAGGGTTTACGTTTATCTTTTTTTATGCCTCGCAATTGCAATCATGTTGTTTAGTCGTTTATACAGCGCACCTTTAGATTATGTTGGTGGGCGCTTTCGTGATACTTCTGCCCCATTTATATATACTTTATCTCGCCCTGTTTCAGCTGTTCGATCTGTTTTGAGCCGAGCGGGAGAGATCATTCAATTACAAAATGAAATGGTGCGCCTAAAAGAAGAAAATGTAAAGCTCCATGCAACGCAATCAAAGTTAATGAAACTTCAAGGGCAGAATAATGCTTTACGTGCGCTTATGAACTTTACTGCAGCACCAGATTCAAGCTGGATTACAACAAAAATCATCTCAGATATTAGTGGTGCTTTTTCACAGGCTGTTGTTATCGATGCAGGATATGTGAACAAGCTCAAAAAAGGCCAAGCCGTTGTAACAGGAGAAGGCTTTGGAGGCCGTGTTGCACAAGTTAATAATAATACTGCCGTTGTTTTATTATTATCGGATGTCAATTCATCTATTCCTGTTATGGTTGAGCATACACGTGATCGTGCAATGCTTTCTGGTAATAACTCCGAAATAGCGGAGCTGCGCCATTTATCTCCTCAAGTCCAAATTCGTGCTGGGGCTAAATTGGTAACTTCAGGAGCAAATGGTACTTTGCCCGAAGGTATTCCGGTTGGCCATGTGACTTCTGTTGAAGGCGACCTCATTAAAGTTCAGTTAGCGGTGCATACAGGAAAGATGGAAGTATTACGTGTTATAACACAGAGCCAGCCAATAGAAGTTGAATCTATCGCGCGAAAAGCAGACAAAACCCTTCTTCCCGCTGATCTTATGAATTAGATTTAATGGCACTTTTTCGGTTTAAAAAATTTTTTTACCAAGGCTTTCCAATTTTTTTCATTATTGCTTTTATGGTTTTAAATCAAATTCTGGATCAAGGATGGGGATATTGGGGCGAGATATCACCTTGGATTACGTTGATATGTCTTTGGTATTGGGTGGTTTATCAACCGGCTTTGCTCCCTTTATGGTTCATTTTTGTAATCGGCTTTGTTCAAGATTTTTATAGTTTTAATACACCTTATGGTACCCACACAATAGTGCTTATGATTTCTTTTGCTGTTTTACTTTCTCAGCGTAGTTTTATTGCATCGCAAAATTTCTTAGTGGGTTGGATTATGTTTGCTCTTTTAGCTTTTTTAGCTCTCTATCTCCGTTGGGGCATTATTTGTTTATTAAGGTGGCATATATTTTCGCCAACACCCATTTTAACAAGCTTTTTACTTACAATTGGGTTATATCCGCTTATCTTCTCTTTTTTTTCATTTATTAATTATTTGATTGTTATCGGTAATAAAAATATATGATAAAGGTAAATCCATATCTTTATTTTATCATAATTATAGATTAATGTAATTAAATTAGCTTGTATGAGGAAAGAATAACATGCGTAGAGACATGGAGCGGCGCCGTATATTTACAAGGCGCTCTGTTATTGTTGGGTGCAGCCAGCTTGCTCTTACGGGCTTAATTGGTTATCGTTTATTTGATTTACAGATTTTACAAAATCGGAAATTTAAAAAATTATCAGATAAAAATCGGATTTCTTTAAAAATTATACAGCCAAAACGTGGTTTGATTATCGATCGTTTAGGGACGGTAGTTGCAACCAATCATAAAAAATACCATGTTTATATTATTCGAGAACATGCAAAAGATCCAAGAAGTAGCTTGCTTAAACTAAGGCAATATATATCGCTTACAGATAAAGAAATCGATGATATTTTGGTTAGAATACATGCCAGAAAATCCTTTAGTGCGGTAAGTATTAAAGATAATTTGATTGGTCAAGAAGCTTTCCAGATAGAAGAAAATGCTTTTGATCTTCCGGGAATTTTTGTTGAAGATACCTATAATCGCTATTATCCATATAATCAGACAGGCGCCCATATTTTGGGTTATGTTGGCCGTGTGAATGCAAAAGAGCTTAAAAAAGATAATGATGTTTTATTAGAGCAACCCAGCTCTTACATTGGTAAAACAGGTTCTGAGCGAGCTTATGATAAGACCTTGAGAGGGCGATCTGGAAATATTAAAGTTGAAGTTAATGCTTTTGGACGTGTTGTACAAGATTTAGAAAAAAGTAAGGCAACCAATGGTTATAATACGGTTTTAACCCTTGATTGGCAGTTGCAGTCTTATATTACAGAAAGATTAAAAGGGCTATCGGCAGCTGCGGTTGTTATGAATATTCATACGGGAGAGATTATGGCTTCGGTTTCAACGCCAAGCTATAATCCAAATGCCTTTGTTCGGGGGCTAGGCGTAAATGAATGGACAAAATTAAGAGATAACAGCATGGCGCCGATTCAAAATAAATGTTTGCGTGGTGCATGGTCTCCGGGCTCAACTTTTAAAGTTATGTTAGCGATAGCTGCTTTAGAAGAAAATGTTATCCATCCCAATGAATCCATTTTTTGCCGTGGATATTTATCTTGGGGGCGCAATTATCGAAAATATTGCTGGTCCAGAAGAGGGCATGGCCAAGTGAATATGCTCTATTCTTTAGCGCAATCTTGCGATGTTTATTATTATGAAGTTGCGCAAAGGCTTGGTATAGAGCGGATTGCAAAATATGCCAAAATGTTTGGTTTTGGCGAGCCAGCCATTCAAAATTTTCCGGGGCAATTAAGCGGAATTGTGCCAACAAAAAAATGGCTAAAAGATAAATATCAACAGAGCTGGCGCCTTGGAGATACTTTAAATACGGCTATTGGCCAAGGTTATGTTGTGACAACGCCACTGCAAAATGCTTTATCTTTTGCTCGGCTTTGTAATGGGGGCTATAAGGTTCAACCTTTTATCACTCGTGATGAAATTTCACCACAGGGTATATGGAAAAAACCACCGCCATCTTATGCACGCCTTCCGGTCAAAAAAGAAAATTTAGATATTGTCAAACAAGGGTTATTTAATGTTGTCAATAAAAGCTATGGCACGGCACGAAGATCGGTTATTCCGGGTAATTGGAAGATGATTGGAAAAACAGGGACGGTTCAAGTCAGAAGGATCACGAAAGAAGAGCGCCGGCTTGGTATTACAAAAAACAATGATCGTGTTTGGGAGTACCGGGACCATGCCAACTTTATTGGCGTGGCCCCTTTTAATTCACTAAAATGGGTGACTTCTGTTTACATTGAGCATGGTGGTGGTGGCTCATCAGCGGCAGCGCCGATTGTTAAGGATATTATGCTTCAGGTTAAGGAGCGAGAGAGGGTATGGAAAAATGTCCCTTATTTTAATGCAGAAGGAATAGAAGGTTAATGGCGAGCCATAAAATTTTTAAAGAACTTTCTATTAAGGAAAAAATAAAGAATTTTCCGATTTTTTATTTTATTTTAATTCTGATCGTTAGCCTTATTGGTGTTGCAATGCTCTACTCTGTCGCAGGCGGAAGCATGAAGCCATGGGCTGAAGACCAGCTGCTTTTTTTGTTTGTTGGTATCGTCGTTATGGTGATTACGGCCTTTATACCACCTTTATGGTTGCGGTGGTTGGCTTGGCCTATGTGGTTTGCGACTTTTATTGCCCTTCTTTTGGTTTTATTTGTGGGTACCGAAGGAGGAAATGCTACACGTTGGTTGGCAATAGGGCCGTTGCATGTTCAGCCTTCGGAAGTTGCAAAATATTCGGTTATTTTATTATTGGCTCATGTGGCACAGTCTTTGGATTGGTATGATAGCCGAAAAATGAAATATTGGCTGCTGCCTATACTCGCTGTATTGACTTTATTTGTGCTAACGTTAATTCAGCCTGATATGGGAACGTCTCTTTTAATTGCGGCAACGGCGATTGTTCTTATTTTTTTAGCGGGTTTGCATTGGTGGTGGTATCTTTTTGGCTTGATGGCGGCGCCAATGGCCGGATTTGGAGCATGGAAGTTTGTTTTAAGGCCTTATCAAAAAAAACGGGTATTAACTTTATTTAACCCCGAAAGTGATCCTTTAGGCTCAGGTTATCATATTATACAATCTAAAATTGGATTTGGATCTGGTGGTATTTTTGGTAAGGGCTTTTTGCAATCAACCCAAGGTGGATTAAATTTTTTACCAGAAAAGCATACAGATTTTATTTTTGCCGTTTTTGGAGAAGAATTTGGTTTAAGAGGAGAATATTTTTTAATTTTTCTCTATATGCTCATTATTTTTTTTAGTTTTATTATTGCATGGCGGTGCCGGCATCAGTTTGGCCGTATTTTGGCATTAGGGGCGGCGATAAATTTTTTCTTCTATATTTTTATTAATATGGGTATGGTAACAGGAATGTTACCGGTTGTTGGTGTTCCTCTTCCTCTTGTTTCGAAAGGGGGGACCTCCATGGTTATAATCCTGTTTGGGTTTGGCTTAGCCATGAATAGCCATATTAATCGTGACCTTGTGATGAAAAAAAAATTGGAGTATTAAAATGTTTTTAGATATTGATTCCCATGGTGCTATTTCTTTAGAAAGCTTTAAGGAAAATTTAGGCCAGTTTCAGCTTATTGATGTTCGTTCAAAAATTGAATGGGATGAGGGGCATTTTGACAGTGCAACCCTTATGCCCCTTGATCGTTTTGAAGAAGAAGTGCATCAGCTTAATCCGAGCCTTCCAACCATTTTTATCTGTGCCAAAGGCATGCGTGCAGCTCAGGCTTATAAAATTTATCAACAGGCCTTTCCTGATGCAAAGACAAGCGCTTATCTTGTGGCCTCTGTTGATTATAAAGAAGATAAACAATTGCAAGCAATGCCGAAAGAATGGCATGAAGAGATTGCTCAATATATAGAAAAAATTTAGTTTTAAGTGTAAATATTAAAAACAGCCATCGAGGAGATGGCTGTTTTTGGGAAAAAAGAGTAACAGAAGAAAGTATATGAGAGAGAGAGTAGAGACGAAACGTTTTTTGTTTTTCTCCTCTGTACACATATGAATATACACAAGTAATGTAATCGTATTATTACAATAAAAGGTTTTTTTGTAACGGTTTGTAACAGTAAATTACATTTGTAATAATTAGCTTTATTATTGTAAAATAAAGATACAGCTTAATATCAGAAATATCTCTCTATTTCATAAAATTTACGGTTTAAGAAAAATATTTGTATATTTAAGGCTATTTAAATTTTTAGCAAACTGATTTTTAATCATAAAATGAGCTAATTTTTTCATTTCTTCTGGGTTTATAATGCCCCATTGGTCATCATGCAGATAATATTGAGATGATATTTTTTGTTGCTCTAAGAGAAGCTGGCGATCTTCAAAGCTACCGGGAGGGTTATATTCTATTAATATATCAACAGTTTTTTCAGGATGTTTTGCTGCCCATAAATATCCAAGCTCAGTGGCCGTTATAAACCGCTGGTATAATATTTTGTTTTTTTCTATATCTTTGCTTCTGGCAACTAAAAGAGGGGTTCCGTAGTTTGCGAGCCCATAATCTTTGAAGTAAAATTTATTTATTTTGATCTGTTGTTTATCTGCAATGGCGGTTTCAACATTATCAAAAAACCATGCTAAATCAACTTTATCTGCAAATAGAGCTGTTGGGCCATCGACTCCAATATTAATAGGTTTAACCTTTTTAGTGCCACCATCGGCTTTAATCATTTGGTTGACTAAAGCGGTATCCCAGCCATTACTCCAGCTAGCATACGTTTTTGCTCCAAAATCTTTTGGCCGTGATATCTCTTGTTGTTTGGCCGAGGCGATATATTGAATATTTTGGCTTAAAGCGGTTGCAATAGCTGTGACATCAATATTATTTTCGTGTGCGATCATAAGGCCTTCGGCTCCCATAAAAGCAATATCGGCTTTTTTAAGGGCAACAAGTTGCTCAGGGGCAATTTCACCATAAGGCGTAATGGTTAGATGAATCCCCGCATCTTTATAATATCCGTTGGCCATAGCAACGTAAATACCGCTATGATTAGGGTTTGCTAGCCAGTCAATTGCAATGGTTATATCATCATTTGCTTTTTTCTCTTGAGCATAAGCACTTAAAACCCCCAGATGAAAAAAAAGGAAAAATAAGATAAATTTCTGTATTCGCATGATTTTGTCCTTCGAGATTTATTTAAAGTGCAATATAAATGATTATTCTATTAAAATAACACGGATTTATCTTTGAACTCAAGATGCTTCATGTTGTCTCCATGGTGTGAGTGTTTTTTCAATCCACCGAGTGATAAGAAAAAAGATCAAGCTCAATAAAGTGATGATAATTAGGCAAGCAAAAACAAGCTCATTATTAAAAGAGCGAGAGGCAGATTTAATCAAAAAACCCAGACCTCTTTGAGCTCCGAGGAACTCAGCTAAAATAGCGGCCGAAAATACCCAAGAAACACTCATTCGAATACCAGTAAAAAGATGAGGAAGAGCATTTGGTAGCCTTAGATGAAACAGAATATAATAGGTGTTGAAATTTAAGGATTGGAGCATTTTAAGATGTGTTATACGAATTTGCTTCATACCTTCAAAAAGCCCTAAAAAGATAGGGAAATAGCATAAAATTGCTGTGATGCATATTTTCGCAATAAGCCCATAACCAAAGGCAACCAAAAGTAAAGGGCCTAAAGCAATAAAAGGAATAGCTTGCAATATGATGAGCCATGGCATGATTGTTGTTTCGGCATTGGGTAATAATTGCATGGGTATGGCAAATAAAAAAGCAACAATAAGGCTTAAAAATATACCCAAAAAAGCAATTAAAAAAGTATAGGGTAAATGATATAAAATCAGGTTTTTCTTTTGCCATAAGGTTGTAAACGTTGCCCAAGGCGTAGGGATTAAAATCGGAATAAGGATATGCAATCCTTGCCATAAAGGGAGAACAATAAAAAGGAGGGAAAAGAGAGTGCAGTATGCGCGCTCTTTTCCCAACCTCTTATTCCAATAAAAAAGTGTTCCATAAAAATAAAGGAACCTTGGATTTTTTGATCTGTTTTTTTATAACCAATGGAGGCAATATGCAATTACAAGTAATATGGGTGGTGGTGGTAGCTTCTGACGCGCAGTTATACAATAGACACTATAGAAGGAGGCTCTGGATAGCTGCACGTGATATGTGCATCTCACGACGCAACTGGTTT
>JARDVA010052987.1:0-12293 GCA_030265315.1 Mopalia swanii
TTTGTGTTATGTACCACGCTGAAAGCACATTTGAAGTGTGGATTTAGACCAATCAACGTCTGAATTGTTAGACCGTGCAGGACTGCATGCAAATAGGTAATCGGGTTGAAACATGCTGACATGGAGTGAGCATTCTAATGATCTCTATCATAGCGTTTACATGAATAAAACTCGCGTCAGACGCGTGGTCCTATATATATAGATCACTGCATGCAGTCCGGAGCTCATTTTATTAAATAAATAAAGTACACAAGTTTGGGAATTCAATAGAAACTAATAGTTGAATATATGTTTGCCAACTAATTTTAGCCGCCGGACAAATTTTACCGTACGCGAACGGCGATCGTTAACGTGAAAACGAAACTGCGTAACCTTCACGTAACCTGAACGAGCGTTCGCGTGAAAATGTAAGGCCTGATTTAACAGTTTCACGTATTAAAAGCATAGTTGATGTCCAGTCTTTTAGGAATTTAAAATTATTTACATTTTGTCTCCAATCTCTCTGAAAACGGTGAAGACAAAATTGTTTTACTCTTTGAATTTTGTTTTATTTTCAAAACTTTGTGACAGCTCATAACCAAGGGTTTAGGCAGACACCCATCCGCCCGTCCAAGTGGACAATCTGAAGTGAACAATTGCCTCATTTGGACACCCTGTTTTAAGAAACTTTAACATGCAGGAGATAGGAAAACTGTCAAAATTGGACACCCAGTTATTTGAAAAGCGAAGCAAAATTGCCATGTTGTACACCCTTCTTCTGATTTCTGGCTAAAAGCCCCTGCTTATAACCACTTTTAGTTTTTAAAAATAACATTACCATAAAAATCAACGATGATTTTTTGCCAAATTTTAAAAAAAAAGTACTGAAAAAAAGATTAAAGAGACTTAAAAATGACTTTAAGTTTACCATTATTTGTATATTTTTTTTTTGCCAGTGTGATTAATTTTTACATTTTTCTGAAAACGGCCCACATGTTATAAGCCTAATCCTTTTCTGCAATGTTCTGGTTATGATACACTTACATGTACATGTAACATATTTCTCAGTTGTGGAGGTTGGCATGCTTAGGTATCCTTGAAGGTTTATATTCTGTATAGCGGTGTAGTTTCGTCCTTGGTGTCCCATTATCTGGTCATTGGCTCCATCATGTGGTTTTCTTTAATTTCCTGGAAGCTTATTGAAATAAGTAGGCAGCTCTATTGATTGGTGTACTTGACTAGAGGCTATAACGCCATGACGTCTTAAGTGTCCTGGCTGGCCATGCTGAGAACATGGTACATGTACAGGGAATAGAAGTGACAGTCACATACATGCTGTGGTCTGGATTTAACATTTGAAGGGATAGTATTTAGAATTTGAAGCCAATATTTTTGAGAATATCATGTTAAATTCAAATAATGTACGTAGGTTTCTGAATTTGCATTTAATATGAACTACATGTACATGTTAGGAATATATTTTGCCTGTCACTTTTTTTGTTGCAATTACATGTATCTATGTTATCAGGTTATACATACATACATACATGTACGTTATAGATGTATCAGATTTCCATTTTTAGCAGATATGTCAAGAAACATGAGTTAAATGTAAAGTTTAAAGCAATGCAAGTACAAATTTATGTTGTAATTATACATTCTTACATAAATACATGTACTTGTATGAAATTGAGATAATTTGACCAAAATGTGTATTATGATATTAAACTGGCAATACCACAAGAGTTTAAAAAAAAATCTTTGATCATACTATACATGTAGTATATACATGTACATGTACATATTATTAAATACATGTAGACTTCTGTCATTACTTAGGATTGGCAGAAAATGAATTTTCCATCAGAGCAAACATGTTGCATTTTATGGTTGTGTTGAAATAGTGAGATATTTTTTACTAATATTGCCTATATTGGGTTACATCTCTATAAGTGAAATACATGCATGCACTGCGTTACATAAATACATTTATACACCAACCCATCAACTATCAAATCAAATAAATATACCAGCTCTGATTGGTGTTTTCTTTTATTGCCCCCTGGCTCGGGCAGTGATGGCAGCATGTTTCCACCACTCCTCGATCAAATGCACAGCTTTAATATCACAAATAAAAAAACAAAGATCACAAATTCCTGTGCAAATCTTACATTCATGGGACCCATACACTATTTTCAAAATGTCACCCCAAAACCTGGGATTTCATTACAATTAGGGTTCTTTAGTTGCATGATTTTCTGGCTTAGCGAGTCCGTTTCTAACGCCTACTTCGATTTACCGTTAACAGGATCGAGTCCTTCGGGTATATGAGTGAGTCACAAGATGTGGCTCCGGCAATCTGGGGGGTGGTTTTTACGAAGTTTCCTCGTCGTCATATAAGTGAAATACCCTTGAGTATGACGTTAAACCCTAATCAAACAAACAAACAAGCATGATTTTCTGGTGGAGATTTCAAGAATACATGTAGTAAATACTAGTAATATTACTCTCTTTACTATATAGTTTCCTCCTGGTTTTCCACTGTAATTAGGCAAGGAACAGTGTGAAGTGGGCAATCCATTGTCATGCATATAAGTGAAATATGGTTACCCTTGAATACAACGTTAAACCCGAGTGATTCAACAAACAAACAAACATGTCCAACTCTTTACTTTTCAACAAAGGAACATTAATTTAGTTGCGGAACAAACCACTTCACATTTGAAGATTGTATTCGAATGTTTAGGTGTATTATTTTGTTTGATAAAGCTTTATATGTACCCTTAATTTAAGTGAAATATCGTAAAGGTAGTCATTAAATTTATTGGAATTGATAAATGTACTGTCATGACGGCTGTCAAGAGCTTTGGTTATTGCTGAGTTGTGGTAATTCTATCTTCATTATGTACTTGTTAATGTTCAGAAAAGACCAGACCTGTCCATTATTTAGCCGTTTATCTTGTCGAGCGGTTTTAATAGCATTTTGGTTTGCCGACCCGTCCATCAATAACACAGGCAGGAAGATTCACATGCTGCTTGGTCATTATCCTATTCATTAAATAGTCTTTCACACATCCTCTTCTTGTAAATCACATCAAATGTCGGGCATCCATAATAATAAACATGTTTCCAGTATAAACAAGATTATTACAAAGTAGGAAATATTTTATTTAACTAATAACATAACTGAAATTCCTAACAGCATGATGCTCAACCATACCTTCATTTCCATTTTCACAGGAATTTACCTGAACCTGTCTTTGGTCCTATGTTTGCATGTTTTATGATTTGGTCAGTCCCTTTTACTGTAAAGTCTCCTGAGTTCAGTACATGTAGGCCTATCTTCATTGTTACAAGAAATCATAGTGTTAGCCAGAGGGGTGTCTCAGTGTCTTTGAGACACCCAAGAAGCCATTTGAGACACCGTATTTCAGTCAAATTTAACATGGGAAAGATAGTGGAACAGTAAAATGAGACACCCTGATTTTGTAAAAATGGTGATTTGAGACACCCTCTTCTTGATTTCTGGCTAATACTATGCAGGAAATCAATTCTTATAAATATACGACAATGTATGTAACTGAAATTCCTAAAAGCAATTACAGCATGGTGCTAAATGACAATAATTCCTTCGTTTCCATTTTTGTAGGATTTTACCTGACCTTGCAATTGTTGTATGTTTTATTGTTTTGGACAGTCCTCTTTACTGTAAAGTCTCCTGAATTCCTTTTAACCAGCAGTGGGCTAAACAACAATCATTCCTTCGTTCCATTTTGTAGGATTTTACCTGAACTACAGTTGTATGTTTGCTTGCTTTATGTGTTGGACAGTCTCCTTTACTGTAAAGTCTCCTGAATTCCTTATAAACAACATGGTGCTAAACAACAATCATTCCCAAGGACCTTATTTCCATTTTCCATTTCTGTAGGATTTTACTTAAACTTTGGTTGTATGTTTTATGTGTTTAATGATTTTGGCAGCCCCTGTTACTGTAAAATCTTCTGAATTCTGTACTTGCATTGCTACAGAAAATCAATTATTATCAATAAATGTATGAAACTGAAATTCCTAGCTGCATGGTGCTAAACAACAATCATTCCTTCATTTCCATTTTTTGTAGGATTTTACCTGAATAAAAGTTGTATGTTTGCATGTTTTATGTTTTGGACAATCGCCTTTACTGTAAAATCTCCTGAATTCTGTGCTAAACAACAATCATTCTTTTATTTTCATTTCTATAGGATTTGACCTTCAAACTTTGGTTGTATGTTTTATGTGTATGTGATCTATGGTTTTGTCAGTCCTCTGTACATGTAAAGTCTTCTGAATTCCATAGAGCTTTATAGCGCTACAGGAAATCAATTCTTATAAATTCCTCTCATCTGAAGTGATGACCAGTTCCTTTGACAGCCAATTCTTTGTGTACATGTAGGAAGCTCTTAGAGTAGCTTGGTGATGTCCATTATCAATCAATCAATTTACCGTGTACATCTTCCTCGAACAACATCATCGATATAATAGACAGGATGCTGATGTTCATCTACAGCCCTGATTCTTCATTTCCCCTTATATGAGAACCGTCGACTTGGAATATTCCAGGCCCATTGTTCAGACATGCTGATAGATATCGCTGATCAATCTCCTTTTTAACACATTTTAACAAATTGCTTGATTGATTGTTGGTAGATGTATTGATTAAAGGGAAAGACAACTATTTTTAGACCTAAATTTATTATTTTTTATTGCATATTTTCAAAAACAACGATCTGTATTGCACTTGCAATCAAATTAGCATAGCCTTTAATTAGTTAATTTAAAAAGCGGAACTGACGTCATTGTTCCAAAACATGGTCAGTCACGAGTGTAGTGGGTTTGCTTATGGATGCAGTATTTAACTTATCTGACAACTGTGTACTTTTAAAGAAAGACCACAAACAAAACCATCATAATGTAAAGGGTTTTATACAAAGGCTCTGGTTGATCATTGATGTTTCTCTATGGCTAACAGCATGCAGCTTCATATGTACAATGTAAATACACTTCAATTATATTCTATAGCCATGGTGTAGTGGTTAGCGAGCGCGCTTTCTAACACCTACTTCGATATACTGTTCACAGAATCGAGTCTGTCTAGGGCAAGGAACAGTGTGAAGTGAACAATCCGCTGTCATAAATACCCTATAGTACGACATTAAACCCCAATCAAACAAACAAACAAAACAAATCAATTATATTCTACCTTTTATAGCCAAAAGAAAGCCAATATCTTTTCAGGTTCTTGTTTGAAATTCCCCAGAGAGTAACCATGTATGCACACCTGGAAAATCATGCGACCATATGACCGTGGGTCGCGTGAAATCCTATGTCTGGTGAGAAATTTAAAACAAAAAACAAAAAAACAATTTTTTTTTTTTTCCTTTAAATTTTTTTTATTATAAAACCCACTTCAATATTGATGTCAAACCAAAAAAAGTTGAATTTATTGCATAATAGTTAATCCTATAGTACATGATGTTTAAGATTTTTTCCGAACCATAATCGCCCTATGTAGAATCTGGTGAGAAATTTTTTACCTGAAAATTAGTGGTCGCGAGAAATTTTACATTTTTTCCAGGGGTGCATGTATGTACCCCTTGTGGCTTGATTTTTAATACGGATATTAAGATAATAGTAATATAGTATATTGACATTAATTTGGGCACAAGAGATTTTGGGCACCCATACATTTGCCGTTACCAAATTGGCTCTACTACTCTGTTTTAATAGACATGTGTGTACCGGTAATTTTAAGTGTATGTAACATTATGCATGTTAAATGTGTCCTAAAACCCTAATCAAACAGAAGAGCTTTTCAGTGCATGTATGGTTGATATATCCACCTCATGGTGCATGTATGGTTGATATATCCACCTCATGGTGCATGTATGGTTGATATATCCACCTCATGGTGCATGTATGGTTGATATATCAACCTCATGGTGCATGTATTGTTGATATATCCACCTCATGGTGCATGTACTGTGTCTGTTGTCCGTTCCTAGGTCCACTAATAGTCCTTCTCTCCCTGGGGTAATACTGTGCGACTCACCACTAAGAGGATTAACAACTCTTGTTGACTAGTTAACAGCTCTCAGGCAATTAACTTGTGTTCATCCAGACACTGGCTAATGGAGGCTTGTAACTGAGGACATTATTCACGGGAATTGAGATCCCTACATGTTTATGTACAGTACATGTTTCTATGGTGTTTACAGTACACCTCTTCAGTATCACATGGTGCATGGTTAGGGCTTATAAAAAAGTTATCTTGTAAATAGTATACCATGGTAAATATGAACAGTATTTTAGTCCCTTTAAATACTACTCTAATTAATAGATTGCTTTTACTAGGGAACTGTGAGGGCGGTTGGAGGGAGCTTCATGTTGCCCTGGTGCTCTGAGAGCTAAAGACTCTCTGTCGACCCTCAGGTATACATGTATGAGTGAGTCACAAGATGTGGCTCTGGTAATCGCGGGGGTGGTTTTTACGAGGTTTCCTCCCAGTTTTCCACCATACTAGGGCAAGGAACAGTGTGAAGTGGACAATCCGTCGTCATATAAGTGACATACCCTTGAGTACGACATTAAACCCCAATGAAACAAACAAACAATACGGACGCTTCTGTTGGGTGAGGAATACCGACCATAGCCAAATCAGAAAATAGCATGACGCCTACAAAAAAATGCAAGATGAGAGATGTTGTCTTCTCCTAAACATTCTTCACAGAGCCCAGAATCGTGGAGATTAAATTTATATAAATATAAATAACTGTTTATGCTCGGACAAAAGTCTGAAAACCCGGATTTCATCTTGGCGACTGTGTAAGGAAAGATTACAATTTATACCAACAGATTGATTTACCGAAAAAAAATATCTTCCAGTGAGTGTTCGGGCCCGCGGCCTTGGCTTAGTGGTTAGCAAGCGCGCTTGCAGAAGCCAACTTCGATTTACCTTTCACAGGATTGAGTCCGTCTGTCGACCCTCAGGTATATGAGTGAGTCACATGATGTGGCTCCGGCAATCGCGGGGGTGGTTTTTACGAGGTTTCTTCTCGGTTTTCCACCTTAATTAGGCCAGGAACATTGTTAAGTGGACAATGATGATATAACTGAAATATACTTGAGCCGGAATAAAACAGCAGTCAATCAACCAACTGAAAATACATTGCAAATCTATGTTATAAAAGAGGATTTAAAGTTGTGCTATTTCCAGTTCCACGCTGTACCAATTTTACATCACCATTTTCTTTGGGATTTCTTTAAAATCACCATTGAATCCCTGGCTTTCTGTTAATAGAATGAGAACCTCGGTAGATTAAAGACTACATGTATAAACCATTCACTGAGCATTGTTTGTTTGATTTCTCCTCCGCTTCACTATTCTGGTCTCAGTTAATGATTTCCTCTAATATGCCACTGTCAAAGATCATCATCTTCAACCAGTCCACTGACGTAAATGGATAGCTAGATAAAATGTCAGCGTCCCTGCAGTATTCAGGGTTTCAGTTGTAAAATTAGAGGCTGCCTGCTAAAGATATCCATTCAATATTTAGACAGGTCTAATGGCATTTCACTGACACTGAAGGCCATCCATAATAATTTATGTGTTTCTTGTTTATACCCCTCCAACTCGAAAAATTCAAGGTAAAAAAAAAAATGTTTTTTTACTTCTTTTAATTGTTGTTTTGTAGAAAATGGGTAACCCCTTTTTATGAACTAGAATAGAAATGTGGTGATATTGTTTCATCCTCGAAAACAATCCTATAAAATAAGAGAAGTAGCCTGAACGAAGTATAGCTTAAAAAAAAAAAGGTAAAAGCATTCTTTTGATATCAAACATGTACGCTAATGGCCAGTTTTAAACCAAAGAGATTGTATTACATGTACAAATTGCAAAAAAAAATCCATATGCAACCCACCTTAGACTACCTACCCACTTTTTAAAATACATCTACTCTTTTTACTAGAAACACATATATGCTTGTGGATGGCCTGATGTCAAGTCTTCCTCAATAACTAGCTTAGTGTTTTAAAAGCTGAGACTGTTGAAGCAGTGGGCGGGTAGTTGATGGCAGCTTCCTGTGTCATAGTGCCCTCTCATCTTAGAAACATCACAAAGTCGATTTCATGAGGGGTCTAGCCATTTTTATTTTGTATTGGTGTTTTATTGGCAGGGGTTTTTATAGACACTTTTTCATCGGAAATACCCGATGAAAAATAATGGCAAATTGAGTTTTTCTTAAATTTGATATTCAGTTTTGTTTGAGAAATGGAGTTTTGGCTCATTTCGGTCACTAATGAGCTATAAAATTCAGAATTAACAGTGAATTTTCGACGAAAAGTTGGTAAAATTGAGTATTAGTACATTTTGGCGCGCTAAAAATATTGAGTTTAGGCAATATCAAATTGAGTTTATGAGAATTTTTTGTCTTTAAAAATACCCCTGTATTGGGGTTTGATGTTATACTTAATAAAGTTGTTTCATTCTGACATACATGATGGCATGGAAGACCAAGTGGTAAATAAAACCGCTCCACTGGCAAATAACAAATGATAATACCGAACAATCACAAGACACAAACACACGTATTAGCTTCTTGTTACCTATTAGCTCTTCGTCCAGCAGGGGTATAGGAAGATACATGTAGCTCCCAACCAACTCTGTCAAAGTGTTTAAATTGGTACAGAAACACACAGTTGTTGTCTATTAGTTCTGTGGCCAGCAGGGGTATACCAAGATGGTTCCAAGCCTCCAAATCAACATCAGCAATGTGTTTAAATTCGTACACCTGCCTTGCAGGGGATTAGCCAGAAATCAAAATTATGGTGTCCAAAACGGTCATTTTGCTTCACTTTTTACGCAACTGGGTGTCCAATTTTTACAGTTGCCATATCTCTTGCTGTCTTGTTCTTGTGCTTTCTCACTGTCTGGTGTCTGATTGTACCCTATGGTTGTCAGTTTCTGGGCTGTCCTGTCGTCTGTCTTGTTGTATATGGGCTGTCTTGTTGTCTGTGGGCTGTCTTGTTGCCTGTGGGCTGTCTTGTTGTCTGTGGGCTATCTTGTTGTCTGTGGGCTGTCTTGTTGTCTGTGGGCTATCTTGTTGTCTGTGGGCTATCTTGTTGTCTGTGGGCTATCTTGTTGTCTGTGGGCTATCTTGTTGTCTGTCTTTTTGTCTGTGGGCTATCTTTTTGTCTGTCTTGTTGTCTGTCTTTTGTCTATCTGTGGGCTGTCTTGTTGTCTCTGGGCTATCTTGTTGTCTGTTTTTTTGTCTGTGGGCTATCTTTTTGTGTGTCTTGTTGTCTGTTGTCTGTCCTGTTGTCTGTTGTCTGTCCTGTTGTCTGTTGGCTGTCTTGTTGTCTGTTGGCTGTCTTGTTGTCTGTGGGCTATCTTTTTGTGTGTCTTGTTGTCTGTTGTCTGTCCTGTTGGCTGTTGGCTGTCTTGTTGTCTGTTGGCTGTCTTGTTGTCTGTGGGCTGTCTTGTTGTCTGTGGGCTGTCTTGTTGTCTGTCTTGTTGTCTGTGGGCTATCTTTTTGTCTGTCTTGTTGTCTGTGGGTTGTCTTGTTGTCTGTCCTGTTGTCTGTTGTCTGTCTTGTTGTCTGTTGGCTGTCTTGTTGGCTGTCCTGTTGTCTGTCCTGTTGGCTGTCTTGTTGTCTGTGGGTTGTCTTGTTGTCTGTCCTGTTGTCTGTTGTCTGTCTTGTTGTCTGTGGGTTGTCTTGTTGTCTGTCCTGTTGGCTGTTGGCTGTCTTGTTGTCTGTGGGCTGTCTTGTTGTCTGTCCTGTTGGCTGTTGTCTTTCTTGTTGTCTGTGGGCTATCTTTTTGTGTGTCTTGTTGTCTGTTGTCTGTCCTGTTGGCTGTTGGCTGTCTTGTTGTCTGTTGGCTGTCTTGTTGTCTGTGGGCTGTCTTGTTGTCTGTGGGCTGTCTTGTTGTCTGTCTTGTTGTCTGTGGGCTATCTTTTTGTCTGTCTTGTTGTCTGTGGGTTGTCTTGTTGTCTGTCCTGTTGTCTGTTGTCTGTCTTGTTGTCTGTTGGCTGTCTTGTTGGCTGTCCTGTTGTCTGTCCTGTTGGCTGTCTTGTTGTCTGTGGGTTGTCCTGTTATATATGTACATGCTAGTCATTTTGTAATAATAAAGTTGAGTACATGTATATATTGATTTCCATTTATCTGATACCATTATCATTCATTGTTTTATTATTTATATCGGACAAAAAATTTCCATATTTACATTGTAAAAACAGTAATTTTGTGTAGATATATGTGTATATGTAAATGTGACATACACTTAAGCACAGGTACACTTAGGTACAGGTAAGGGTATCGGTATCCACATTTTCTTGACGATGATCATATAAAATCAATGTCAGAATTAACAAGAACGCCAATAATCCCATACTAGAATTATCTACATACATGTATGTACATGTACAAGTATGAGATTTTTTAAAGCAAACCTATTTTTTCTCACCAATTCTGTGAATTTAAAGAACTTACGTGTATTAGCTAGCAGTGAAATCTCTTTGATGAATTATAAATTCTTGGATATACAGTAAAAACAGTTGGACCAGTGAAACTATGAGGAGCATTTTCTCTGGACAAATACATATGTATACTCTTAATCATATGAAATGTAGATAGTAATTATTTGGAAATCAAGTCGAAGACGAGGGTTTCCCAAATCATTGTTCATTTTTCAAAAGCAGGGTCAGGCTCACTAAACAGTGGCTATATATATACAAATCCTTTTGTTTTTATCTGCTCAGACTGACAAAGGTTTTTCTGAGGAGCACCAGACCAGACTTCCTGTGAAGGAAATCAATTAGGTCATGCCATATGGGACACTTTGATGATGCTGATGAATTTATAGTAACTGATTTTATAGCAAGGTGTTCTACATTGTATTTGATGTTTTTCCCTATATTATCTTCTTCATGTTCATTTAAGTTTGTTTGAAGAGTAGCAATGCTGTCTTTATTTAGCACTGGAGGAAAATTAACTTTCCAACATTATGGAAATGCTTCACAATTTGGTAGTGCTTGTGTAAATTATTGTTGGAATACACCACCATCAAATAAGTGAAATACCCATAAGCATGGCGTAAAACACCAATCAGTCAATTTAATGACTTTATGTACATGTGTAATTGTATATGTAATGTAGGCCCAATGATTTTCTGTTTCAAAAAATGACAAATTCCGTTTCAGATTTTAGGAATTCCGTTTTAATTACGTTTCAATGTCAATACTCTAATTTTTATGAATGAGGTTGACAGAAGTTATCGCAAAATCACTATTATTCTTTAAATCACTCATTTTGATTCAGGAACAGATGAAAAAGTTTCCTTTTCGCTATCGCTGTCAATGAGTCCGCCATCTTGAATTTATAATTATGTCTTCCAAAACCTGTTCGATTTTTTAAAAAATTCAAGGCAAGTCTAAATTTTACTACCAAATGTGTTAAACGTTAAACATCGTCGAGATTTATCTAAATTTGTTCATGAATTCTATATATTTTAACAAAATCTGCTATTATTAATCAAAATAATAACTGTGCAGGCGAAAACACCCCTCTTTATAAAAATCGGATAGATCCTCGCGGGAGACAACTGTTATATCAAATACTTGCATGTATGCGGCGATCAGGCTACATGTACGTTTAACGGTCTTAATCGCAAATTTCCCTTGCCATTCACAGAAATTGAACATATAAGTTTCTTTTTTAAAATACACTGATCAATGAACTCTGAATTTACGATTTTTCCAGGTAAATTTTAATTATACGCCAAAAATCTATTGTCCGTTTCAAGATGCGAATTCTGTTTCACTTTGGTGATTCAGTGTATTCCGTCCGTTTTCCGCGATCGCGGAAAATCACTGGCCCTAGTAATGCAAACACAGCTTATAAAGAAGTTCATCTATATTTATAAACCCAAATTGGCCTATCATCAAAAGTGTTTAAGAAATAAATAGAGGATATTACACAGAGAAGTTTGAATAGGCCTTCCATATGATAAATATTGCTTGAGTGTGCAGTGGATTCTTGCTACCATGCACATGCATGTACATACTAATTCTGGTATTCAAACTTACAGAGTACGACGTTAAACCCCAATCAAACAAACAAACAAATCAAACTTACATTTACATGTGTAATATCCTATTTATTATTTATATCAACTAGAAAATCAAAATCCATGTCAAATTCCCTGAGGCGAAAATTAATATTAAGTTTGTTTCGGGTAACAAGTAAAGATTCGGCAAGTCGGGTCGGTCGGTCGGATTT
>JARDVA010053098.1:0-10933 GCA_030265315.1 Mopalia swanii
AATCAGCGCTGTGATGTACGTACATATATATAATCTAATATCTAGTTATATCTAACAATCAGCGCTGTGATGTACGTACATATATATAATCTAATATCTAGTTATATCTAACAATCAGCGCTGTGATGTAGGTACATATATATAATCTAATATCTAGTTATATCTAACAATCAGCGCTGTGATGTACGTACATATATAAACTCTAATATCTAGTTATATCTACTTGTATGTGATGCCCAACCATTAGCTGTGAGACAACCCCCATATCACATCTAACAAACTATGCACGATTCAACTCATTCAATTTAGTCATAAACCACACTGAGTTTACTGGAATATTTCTAAATACCAACATAGGGAAGAGGGCAAATCAAGAAATACAAAAAGTACTAAATAAAAACAGTATTCGTGTAGGAATAAAGTATAAACATATACTGACTTCATCCACGTCAAGATCAGATTGTAATCATAAAGTACCACCTATATAGCTTTTCAACGCAGACTCGGAACTTTGGGATAAACCCGCCCCTGTCTTACCACGAGGGGGGCTCTACTTTTACAAAAAACCCAGGTGCATACAAATTTGAAAATGTGTATATAGGTCAACATCAAATTTAACAATTTCACTTATAAAATTGATTAAATTCGTTAGTATCTTTATAATTTTTTGTTTGTTTGTTCGTTTGATTGGGGTGACTCTGGTTTCTTTAAAAGTGGAGTTGTGTATGGATCTACAGCTGAATGACATCACGGCATAGTCGCCGTGTTTTACCCTGCTGTTTTTCGCTGACGACGACAGCATAATCTACGCCGTTTGAGCGAATATCACTAAATTCAAATGGTCCTGGTTTATGACCATGCGGGTTGTAAGTAAGCCTTGAAGCTAAGACTGTTTCCGGTTTTAATCAAATGCCTCAAGAACTGTTTGTCCTATGGGGCATAAATTAATGTCACGATAGATAAAGTCATGTACCAACGCGGCGGATTGACACTACAAAATATAAACTCAAACAAAATTTTAAAATGAATTACTCTTTTGAATTATGTAATGAAGCTGTCAAACAATATTTGATTGCTCCAATACGTCTTCATTATCCCATGTTTCTGTTTGCGAATGAGGCAGCGCATCTACAGCACAATCCGGCTTGAAATAGGACCATTCATTAAAGAGTTCCAGATTTTAAAAAGAAGTTCTCTTGCCACGAATTTCCCTAGTGCGTCATAAAAGAATAGGAAATAATCGAGAAAGTATTCTCTTCTTATTAAAACACTGTTAAAACTGATTTTCACCCCATAACTTAGAATGTTAAACCGTGCTAGCTTTGGTTTTAAATCACTGGAAATGTCATTTAAAACTCAGTCATTTAAATCATGAGAAATGTCATTGAAAAATCAGTCATTTAAATCACGATGTTAGAAATCGTTGAGGCTTTATTAAACTTTTTATCTTTGACCTTGACGGCATTAAAACATGGTATGGTTTGTACTTTTCAACAACCTATTGATACTTTCATGATATTTGTTTGTTTCTTCTCGTGTTTATTTAGCCTATATACTGTTCAGATGGTACCGTGTAGATATTGTAAACGTTTTGTATTCACATATTATTTACACATTATATATTGAGCACATACACTTGTATATCTTTTATTTTGTTTTGGGTTTTTCCAATCTTGTAGATTGATCCCAGACTACAGCGTAAGGTTCTTGATGACTTCATACTAAGAAAACATACCATATCTAGACAAAGAGACTACTACAATAATACTCTCTCCAGGTACATCACGGACGGTCAATAAATCTGAATGAGAGAGGCCAGAGGACATTGAATCGTGCGTATCTATTTTGTCACTATTATCCCAACACACGCACAGCCCCAGCAAATAATTATTCAATGATTTCTATTAATTATTTTAAAAAGAAAAAAGCTATTCGGACAGCTGGTTCCTAGAAAAATCTTAGAAAAACAGTACTGACGTTTATAAAACAAATATTATTATATGTAGTATCATATATTTCTTTATCAAATGTTTTTACTAAGTCTAGGTATAATACTGGTATATGAGTATGCATTCCGGTCCACGTATATTGGTCCATAATTCACGATATGAAGTATTTTCGCTGCCTGTCTGGCGAAACTTCAGTATGACACGCCGTACTTTAGGTATATAAGATGCTATGGTCAACAAGTCAGATCAAAGTGTGTGGCTCTAACCTCAATGTTATTCCCCTCACGCAGATTTTATTATACAGAATAGTCGTGTGACAACCCATTTAATTGTAGTCCCAATCAGTGGAGGGCTTTTAAAGCTACATCTATTTCCTCTGTAATGAGGGGCACTATAGTAGGTATACTTAAGCCAAGACAATTCAATTATCACGGAGAAATAATTGGGCAAAGAAAACAGGCTAGGTGGGCATTTATCACGAGCAATATACACGCAGACGCTTGACGGCGGGTTGTTTGGGTGTGTCTGATGGCGAATACAGCCTTGTAGGGCTATTCGCGCTAGATCATTACAGCAATTGCTATATAATTACCTTTAATGTATTGACATACAAATGAAGGACAATCTTGTGATGGCTTAAGTTTGAAAAATGATTTGTTGGCAATTGCACCAAATACTTTTCCCTATTTCTCTCTGAGCGTCTTGATGTCATGTATAAAATATTGTATTGTATACGTAATACAGCATTTAATGTAAGTAAATTTCTACCAATTATGACTATATTACTAAAAGCAATCATACTGGCACAGGGATGTAGATTAATTTACATTGATGAAGCATCTCAGACAAGTTTCTATATAGATCTAAATCTCGAGTTGTGTTATGGGTAAATATGACTATACCTGGGAAAAAATGTTGTGTATGGAAAATGATTGATTCCAAAATATAGTCTGGCACTGCTGAATTCTTATAAGTTTGAATTCGATATTTACTATTCGTCACAGCTGTTTATATCACCATTCTGGCTGAAATCTAACAATGGTACAATTTGGCTACACATTTCAAAATACCAAGCGGGTGGCTGAGAGAGGGCCCTTTTGTGTCTTGTTGCTCTCCGAGCCACGATGGGACAGGATCTGTTTGTGTTGTCTTTGTTTAACGTCTTGTGGTTGTACAACCTGGCTGGTGTGTATATCTAGTGGCGTCTAGATTGCTCTTTTTAAAGGTACCATGGTAAATACAACGATACTGTGACCAGGGTATACCGTGCATTCACCATACTATAGCCATGGTAACACTTGAGGTACAGATACAATGGGTATTATCACCGCATGCCTTTACCATGGTAAAGCACATGAAATAATGATACACTAAAGTCATGCTACTATATATTGCGAGGCAGAGTTAAGATAGTCTTCATCCCCGTTGGTCTGACATACCGCCATATATAGTGTTATATATCATTAACAACAATTAAGAGCAAAATATCACCTCTTGCTACTACCTTTGTCCATAAGTGGCGTTCTTGAGGGAACTCTAACCCCCTTCAGCTCAAAATTTGCGATTTTTTTAAATTATTGCCTATTCCAAAAGTTGAGACAGTGATCTTTATCCTAAAGCAGACCCAATAAAAAAATTTGCATTTGAAAACCGTTAACTTTGATGATAAAACTTGACTATATTAGTTACAACAGTGGTGTTTTGACAATCAATTAAATACAGGTACATGTAGCTACCTGGAGAGGATAAACAGTCTGCCCGCTGTGCATATACGCGTATCAACAGTTTCCGCGTATTGCATATTGAGAAATTATTCATTGACGCCACATGTGGTTGATTGGTGTTAGTCTATTAAGAGATGGATCACAGCTTGAATGGATTTGACAGGGTCAGCTCTTGTCAATTTTATAGAAAAACTGGCATATTTCAAAACATATATACATAATTATTTGCAAAACATACATAGAATGGGTCAATTCGATGTTATAAAAAAATTGTGAAAAAAAAAAAATGAATTACTTCAAAGAATTGAGCATGAAAGAGGTAAAACTGTTGTAAAATAGAGCAGAAATACATTTTACCCGTTTTGCCTGCTTTCATTTTTCAGTGTACCGTACTTTGGAAAATGCCTACTCCTCGGCTGTTATACGTACAGAACTGATTTGTTGCACATTTCATTTCAACATATAAAATTAAAAAAACGTCATTCAGATTTTTCATATATTTTTTCGTTTTTTAGATATAGTTATATTAAGTTGAAATTTCACTATTTAGACTCATTTTTTTTGATAGGTTTTTTGACCGTTATCACGTTTTTTGGTTCATATAATGTTTTTTTCTGTAACTATTAGAAAAAAATAATATACTTATTATTGTTCTGCAGAAACAGACGACCCAGAATATATATACATGTGTTGCAAAATTGACAGTTGTAAAACGGCGAAAAAAAAAAGTCCAGTCAGGGTGTGCCAATAAGTGTTTTTGTGTTTACGTGTTTTGAACATAAATAAGGGCACTCTCCAACCACTCGCCCCTGATTTAGCCGGCAATGTATGCCGATCCCAAGTCGTTATTCGATAACATATTCTTAGAAAAAAAATATGGATATTTCTGCAGAAATGGGCTGATTTCAGGAAACATCTTTGATGATCCCAATCGACGGTTAAAGTTTTCTGTACAACTGTGAGGACCGGGTGTTCACATGTGTAAATAAATGTGCTCAGAAGATTACAAATTCAATGAGCGGAACACGTTTAGATTGAAAGCAAAATATATATCAACATATAAAGTGAAAAGAACATAAAGAAAATAAATCGTTGAAAATGTCTTATGCATGTTATCTAGTCAGATTCGTGCAATCCCCCTTCAGCTTATCGATTGCCTACACGCTTGCAAAGAATTGGTCGCTCATAATGGCAGGTTATTGTTGATAAACTACAGGTATCCAGCAGATTGATTACAATTACAGCTCCATACTGGGAAGGTATCGACAAACAGATTATCAAAATGACCCATGCGTTGAAAGACCCACTCGCAGAGCCCTTTGCAAAACATATTAGCAAAATCATGCAGCTGATATTGTAAACAGTAAAGGGTAATGTAATTATTCGTTATGCTATAAGCAGGACAGAGAAATACATGTAGAATGGAAAAATAAACTCTCTGAGTAAATTGGTCACGAACCCGGAAATACTAAATCGTTCTAACATGTCATAGTGAGAGATTATGATGATCTGATAAATGCGGTGTTATGGGTGAACTTTCAGCTTCGCCGATCAAGTGTATACTCTATTATTCTTTATTAATCGACTGTCAAGAAACAAATCACAAGACCCTACAGATTGAATACAGGCATCAGGATTAGTACTAACAAATAACATTTACAGCTAAAACAACATTTGTCTATAGCAAGCATATGGCGTGCAATTGATTTTTCACGTTGTGGTCAAAACAGATTTCTCAGTCAATCAATAAGTGGAGCAAACACATCAATATCACCGGCTCATGAATCACTCTAGCGGACCAGTAAAGCTACCAAGACACGGACGTTCTCCAGTTTGACATCTGACCACATCAAAGTGAATGTCATGAAAACCAACAAAGACAGATTAGTGTGAATGAAGACAATGTTCTCAATCAAAATATAACTCCCTCTTGTCAAATTATTTAACAAACAAAAAATGGCATACACTGACCGGGTAGTACAAAAAATGATTCAAATCGGTTCTGTCCCGTAAAACCGGCACTATTTATATTGCAAACTAGTTAGCTTTGCTCAGAAAACTGAGATTGTATGATTGAATACATGTATGATATCTGGCCGATAGGCCGGTTAAATATGCCTTGATTATACAAGGCGCATGCGTACTTATGGAGTGGTGGTGAGGGTGTGAAATACAAAAACCCATGAAAAGTGGAGACTTCCTTGAATGTATTATGAAGCCCCATTTGAAGGTTTTTACATATAAATGTAAGCCTAATAAACATATGGCATATGTCTCTTTCTATAAACTAACTGGTATGTCATCTTCTATGTAATAAATTTCAGTTGCGATTTAAATTTAAAATAAACCGTATCAATGACGATACAATCTATCCACGTTTTAGAATTAATCATAATACCTTGCAATTTTCACACATATCTTCAACGGGGTGGTATAGGCAATGTTTACAAAGGCAATAATTATTGGATAATGACAGACATTGAATAAATTTAATTTTACCTAATTTAATAATCCCTATTTCCTTTATTTAAAAGGCACACTCTTTTTTAAAGCCAACAGTTATTTTGTCTAACTAGAAAGTCTTTCTGGTGATGTTCCGTACACTATGGATTACAAACGACGGTGTGTTTGCCTTCACCAACCGAGTATGTACGTCGTCAGCAGAGTGAACACCTTGGACGCGTTTATCAGAGCAGAGCGAACACATTGGACGCGTTTATTAGAGCAGAGTGAACATATTGGACGTGTTTATCAGAGCAGAGTGAACACAATGGACGCGTTTATTATAGCAGAGTGAACACATTGGACGTGTTTATCAGGGCAGAGTGAACACATTGGACGTGTTTATCAGGGCAGAGTGAACACAGTGGACGCGTTTATCAGAGCAGAGTGAACACATTGGACGTGTTTATTAGAACAGAATGAACACATTGGACGTGTTTATCATTGCAGAGTGAACACATTGGACGCGTTTATCAGAGCAGTCTGAACACATTGGACTTGTTTATTAGAGCAAAGTAAACACATTGAACGCAATTATCAGAGCAGTTAACACATTGGACGTGTTCGTCAGGTCTATATCACAATGATCTGTTTTTCACAAATCAGTATGTGAATGACCTAAGGCCTTGGAACTATCTTCAACAAATATTTAGCAAGACTGGAAATGTTACTCGTGATTCTAAGTGAAATAGCCACATTAACCAGTCAGGGTTGATAAAACATTTTCTCATCTAATACAAGGGGTTTGGTCAGGACAGAACACGCAACATCTTTGCCAGTAAATGATAAGGTCGTGTGTGTTACTGGTATTTAGCAAATTTGCAAACTTGTAAGATGTATAAAAATAGGTTTTAAATTTTTGCTTTACTTTCTCATCGCTTCTTTGGTTTGACTTACTGACCTTTATTTGTTTGATTTCATTGGCGTGTCCAATTAATAATTTAATAAAGTAGAGAATCTAATTTGTAAATTGGTGAAAACTGATGTAGAATATTGATATGCGAATCCTTTGGATGTTTTAAACAGTAATTATTTCCGCAAATAACAGAAATTGGATTGGCGAACCTGCATGGCCTGTTTGAATGCCGCTTCGATAGTGTGACTGGTAGAACTGGGCAGTGCGGGGATCTGAACGATCCCTAACTTGGACTTTTTTATTCCCTTGAAAACTTTGTTATTGGTTTCGAATTTCGTCATTTACGGTTTTATATTTTTTCAGTTCAAGTTTTGTAATACTAATTGGCACATGTATTGGTGCTCAGATATTGGGTTTCGATAATCAAAGCACTGTGAATGCTCTCGGTGGATACACACTCAATCGTCAAAATTATGTTTGGATCTTCTGCAAATTCACCGGTTTTAAGACAATCTGTATCCATACAATATTCTGATATATTTATTTATGATCTGAAAACCATTTCCCTTTAAATCAAAGGGAATCTCAGTGTTTATTGTTTCGGATAATTTATTGGCCACTTTGTCGCTGTAGATTTTGAGAGCTGTTAGCGATGTTTGATGAAAGTGATATACTGGCCTCGTCAATATTTGACATAGACTTGTCAAATCGGAGAATACAAGGTAAGTACATGGGCCAGTCGGCACACACTCCCCTTCATATGCTCCAATACTATTAACGATTTTAAAACAAGTGGGGTTTTCTGTGGGTTTTGTTCACTTCTGGTAAACTGTAGATTTTGTGCTGCTGTAATGTTTGTTTTGATAATAGGCTATCCAAACATCAAACAATACGCCAAACATTTCCAGAAGAATCTCGAATTTGACAAACAGTATTTACGTAGCTGGTTGTAACTTCAATCACAGGCGTTTATTTTCTTATGATCGCAGCGACGTCTTTACAAACACTACCGGAAATTGGCAGCCGCCACTGTTCTCTGTTGTGTACAGCTTGTTATTCCCTTTTCGAAAAGCAAACATGTAATTACAAGAAAGTAAATTGTACAGAGGACATTTCCGACAGGTCAATATAAAGCGAAGAAACAAATCGGGACGTGCTTATCTTCGGTAGTTCCGATTTGTTATATGATGAATACAAATGTTAAGCAGGTATTTTGTTGTATGGAGACGAGTACATCATCATTGTATTCGGTCTAACATGATTTTCCGCGATTTGTTTGCCTGTTCTGTAGATGTTAAAAGGCAATTGTTCCTTACATACTGTAATAATTGATATTGTTCGGCACTATGGAGCAATCACATCCACCCAAAGTCGTCAGAGCAAGTCGAGAGTTTGTTACAATAATGCGTTAAGGTGGCAAATAGACTTAACCTCTCGTCATAGCGCATCAGTAATATTTGTCATGAATAGACTACCGTCTTTACATGAATTATTAAGAGAGTCTGTGTACAGCTTTAGGCTAAATGTCATATGCTGTCAAAAACCCTTCCTGACAAATATTTCTGTCATAGGAATCTGCGTATCCAATCTTGTGAAAGTGTGGGATAAGCAAATACTGATATGGGGACATCAGAACAATATGCATATTTATTTACTATTTATTGTACATGAGAGTTAATTGTTTATCAAATATTTGTTGTATCGTGATATGGACGATTGGGTCTCAAATAAAGATATTACTCTTATTAGTATAATATGTATTAAGGGAGTGGTGTTAATAACGACATTGAGGCTGTTCAGCATTCCCTTTATCTGTTTTGTGAAATAAAAATTATGTTTAAAAGAAAACCCAAGCTATGTAATTAACATGTAGATGTTTTCCCAATACCAAATGTAGCTATGCCTTCCCATTGTAATTTGTTTTGTGAACTTGAGATGCCGACGACATGAAAGAGACAAGGATATCCTTTTTTTGGTCCTTTTAAAGATTCTGTTTGATTTCATGTCATCGTTTTTTAAAAACCTTAATCAATAATTAAGAGTAGAACTTTACCAACAGCAGTTGCCAAACGGTGTGCGCCATAATGTTAAATGTCGAATGGTTTATTTTTGCGAGTCCTTCTTATTTTACCTTTCTCAGCAAATTCCCAGATCTTACCAATTTTGAAATTATGTATATTTACAATTTTGTTCAGAAAAGAGTAACAATAATTGTTCACTGTATCTGCTAGTATGTGTCAAGGTACAGATGCTGAACCTTGATCGATATCAGCATATGTTATAAAATGGAATACATTTTCTGAGGACAAATGACAAGGATAAGTATATCTGATTCAATTTTATAGCTTCCGACGAGCGAATTTCGTTCCGTGTGATAGTTGAAACAGTTCCATTAAAGGAAAGAAAAAAACATGTTTTAGTTGAGACAAACGTTGATATAATCATATCTGTTTTAGAATAGCAACATTTTAATGGTACCCATATACTGAAAACGTTCCATTAATATGTTGCCATGGTGGCGATAGTAGTTTAATAGCAAACATTGTTTTGCTGTCAAAAATTCCCACGTTTAGGTATCACATAAACAGTTCAACTTGGACATTTGTCGAATGAGATACAAATGTAAGTTTTCTGAACTTCTATGGCGCAGGTCCCTAAAGAATTGAAATGTAACTATAAACAATAGGGATGGAGATTTTCCTGAGTGTGTTTGACTAGTCGAGCCGATAAATTAAACATGGATAGTTTACAATAAATTGAGGTAATATAGTACTCACCTTTATTTCTCCAAAGTTGTTTTTTAGTTAACCGATGGTCTCTTGATTATTAACGGCGCATACAATTAATGGCAGATGTAAAATGTCCGTTTTCTGGAAAGGATGAAGACTCGATGATTTCTTCACAGGTCACAATGATGACAGGGCAATGAAGCGCGTCTGATAAAAAAAAAAGAACTCAAAATCCCAGCACTGCAGTATCTGATTGTCGGTGTCTCTGAACTTGCAGCCGAGTTAATTATGTCTGTCAGACAGCCAAACAAACGGAGCTGGACTCTCTTATAACGTTAACTTGACCATGATAGACATAAACCAAATATCAGGAATCCGAGCGAAGTGTTGATGATGTAGCCAGCACAGTCAACAGATCGTAACTGATCAACAAGGAATTATTAAATGTTTTTCCATGGTGTCCGTAAACCTGTCAAACACAATCACCTGGAAACCTCAACGGGTCTGTTTTGATCAACTGTGGTCTCTATCCGAATAACCACAATGTGCTAATAAGATGTATCTAAAGCAGTTGTTTCAAACCCGGTGTCCTGTTATCCAATCGAATTCAAGCTAGAACAGCCACCCATAGCACGACTGAGTTCTTATTTAACCGACGGCTCTAGAGGAGGTAAGGGTGATTGTTATCTCAGTTGTAATTTTCCGTTTAACGAATCTTTGCAGGAGGACATTGCCCCTCTTTTAACCTGATACAGGTTTCTGACGTTCAACTATGCCACAGTGATGGACAGACACAAGAATTAAAGGGGATCAGATATGAAGCTTTACAAACGGGAACTGTTTCTGAGAATCAATAAGACACCGAGCCTCTTTCTCCCCATTGGTTGCGTTCGTCTCAGTATATCTCAGTGATGATTGTTAGGACTCGACCGTTGAGGAATCCAAACCGTAACTTACATATAGCCCTCCCTCTACAACTAAACACTACACAAAATGGCTGTAAGCGGGTAAAACTGATTGTATTGTATTTTCCCACGTATGTTTTAATCTCTGTAACAGCCTGCACCAATATTAGTTTTATGTTAGATATATATTTAGTCCGAATGTTCCTTTTTAGTACAATCAAAAATTGCAGATGGCGCACTTAGTTGTGGTGTTCTGTTTCTGTTACTG
>JARDVA010053209.1:0-22476 GCA_030265315.1 Mopalia swanii
TCACAAATATTAAAAATAAAATTGACTACGAAAATGGCCATTATGTCCATTCAGGAAGGCAGCGTTCGGAGGGTGTTGAAGTTAGCTTAAGTAGCAAACCTATTCAGTGGCTCGAGCTCTCGGCAAATTATGCTTATGTTAAATCTTGGGATACCAACAAAAACCATGATGCTTTTTACCAACCCCGCCATCGTTTAACAACTTCCGCAACATGGATACCCAATGATAAATTTAAATTTGGTGTTGATATACGCTCATATTCAAACCATCTTTCTTATGCTTCGGGTTATCCTAATGGTAAAAGATTGCCCGGTTATGCCCTTGTAGATTTACAGGGTGAATATGCGCTCAATGATCAGATACTTTTTAAAGCCAATATTCGTAATTTATTTGATAAAAATTATTCAATTATTGACGATTATGGAACCCAAGGATTTAGCGTTTATGCTGGTTTAGAAGTCAATTTTTAAAGCCATTTAAAAATGAAAACAATTTCCTTATTTTTTGTTTTTCTCTTTCATCTTACAGGCGTGATTTCTCACGCCTCACCGCCACGTATTTTATCGATGGATATATGCAGTGACTATTATTTAGCGCAATTTAAAAGTGATCAACCAACCTTATTTACATGGCAAGCAACAGATGGGGTCAGCTTGCCTTTCCGTGTTTCTCCTCAAGCAAAAATACACCATAACCGTTTAGAGGAGCTGATTGTTTTTCGTCCTGATATTATTCTTGAATCATTTCTTTCCTATGGTGATACTTATGATAAAATAAAAAAATATGCTTATAATATCCAAAAATTACCCATAGCAAATAACTTAAATGAGCTTAAGGCTATTCATTATAAAATGGCACAAATCACCCAAAACCATGCTCTTGCTCAAAAGCTTAATCAAAAAATAGACCACGCTCTTAAGCAAGTAGTCCAACCGAAAAATAAACGTATTTTATTTTTAGGTACAGGTTATTTTACAATCAAACGGGGGACTCATTATGATATCATTACCAATATTTTGGGTATGGAAAATTATCATAAAGGCCAAGGTTTTGGATCGATCAATATCGAAAAAATTTTGATGGATCCACCCGATTATATTATTATGTTCGGGAGCAACCCCAACCAGCCTTCCCTTCATCATCATATTTTAAACCATCCTGCTCTCGCTCAATCCAATATCCCTCTGTTGGATATATCCGGTCGATTTACGGCTTGTCCCACGGTGGAGCTGATCAAGATTGCCCAAGACCTTAAAAAACAAATAGGAGAAATCAGTGACTAAAAAAATTCTACTTTTTGTATTGGCCATTATTATACTGATTATTTGTAATTTACTTTTAGGGCCTGCGGGCACCACAAGCCAAAAAACCATCTTAATTGATGTTCGCCTTCCACGGATATTAATGGCTCTGATGGCAGGTGCTTGCCTTGCGGTATCAGGGGCAGCGATTCAATCGCTTTTGCGTAACCCCCTAGCTGAACCAGGCCTATTGGGTGTGAGTAGCTGGGCGGCTCTGGGCAGTATTATCATTCTTTATTTTAGTAATAACAACAGTAATTTATGGCTTCCTTTGGGTGGTTTAGCGGGTGCTTTACTCTCAATTTTTTTGCTATTTATCTTATCGGGATATAGCCGCTCTGTTTTAACGGTTGTTTTAGCTGGATTAGCAAGCTCTAGTTTGGCAGGGGCGCTGATCTCACTAAGCCTTAATCTTGCGCCAAACCCTTGGGTGTTAGGCGAAATGGTTGAATGGCTGTTCGGATCCTTGCGTAGGGCCGATAATATGCAGTTTTTTTATGCTCTTCCTTTTGCCTTAACAGGGCTTATTTTGCTCTTTTCGTGCCGTAAGCAACTTTATGTTCTTTCCTTAGGCGAGGCCGTTGCATCAAGCCTTGGTATTCATTTAAAAGGGCTATATATTAAGCTGGCTATTGGTATTGCTTTATGTGTTGGTGTTGTTACGGCCTTTTGTGGTGTTATCGGATTCATTGGTTTAATGATCCCCCATATGGTGCGCCCTATGGCAGCTCACCGCCCAAATTTTGTTATGATCTATAGTTTTTTTGCCGGCATGGTGATGATGCTTGCGGCAGATTTATTGGTTCGTATTTTACCAACACGAAACGAGCTTTATATCGGTGTGGTGATGGCATTACTTGGTTTTCCGTTCTTTTTATATATTATCTTACGTCAACGTATAGGCCAGTCTTAACTATGAGTTTTATACTGAAAAATATTTACCAAAAAACATATTTGCATGCGCTTTCTTTTGAGCTGCCTTCAAAGGGTTTTATATCCATCATTGGCCCCAACGGATCAGGGAAGTCATCTTTAATGAATATCTTAAGCAGTTGGCATCAACCCAGTCATGGTGAAATTTTATGGCAACATAAAATCCTCAAAAATTACTCAAACCATGAACGGGCAGAGCATATCGCTTGGCTACCGCAACATCCAGAGATTGCATGGAACTTATCAGTTAGAGATGTTGTTCATCTGGGAGGTTATGCCAAACGCCATCTAACGTCCCAAGCGGCTTTTGACGATAGAGTTATCTCTATTTTAGATGAAGTGGGATTGGCCCATCATTATAACCAAAAAGCCCATTCTCTTTCGGGTGGTGAGCAAGCCCTCATGCATCTTGCCCGTCTTATTGCTAGTGATGCAGATTGTTGGCTTTTAGATGAATTTGATGCACATCTGGATTGGCATCATCATTTAAAAATGCTTCATCTTCTTAAAAAATACAGCCAAAACCGTTTAATTATATGTATTTTACATGATTTAAATATGGCTCAATATTTTTCGGATAAAGTTTTGTTGCTTCACCAAGGGAGGCTTCAGGCTATGGGCACTGCTCAAGAGGTTATGAATGCAGAAAATTTAAGCAATATTTGGCAAACGCCCATTATAAAGAGGAAAGATGGATGGCTCACTCCCGATATTTCTCTTCTCTGCTAACCATTCTTTCTTTGCTTATGGCCTTTATTGCCCATTGTGGGCTTTTTATTGGCTTTATTGTGTTTCATCACCAATCTGTAAAACAAAGCGCCAAACCAAAAGAAAGTGCCAATATTATCTATGCTGATCTTATCCAACAAAGTAGCGATCATACAAATAAAGGCCTTCAGCCAGAAAAAGAAAAAAAGCCGCCTTTAAGCAAAAAACATGCCCAAAAGCACGCTCAAGAATCGTCACATATTCAAACTTCGACCCAAAACAAAATAAAACAAGCGCCACCTACTTCAAAACCCACAACAATACAAAGTGCCAATAAAATTCTTTTACCTGCAGATAGTAGCGATATTTTGATTGATCACTTTTTACAAGATCAAGAGATCGGCCTTAAAGCGGCATCTTATCAACCGCAACTTCACATAAAAAAAGATAAAACACAAAAAGTAACACCCAAAAAGATACCCAAAAAAACATCGGCGGCCACTTCGTCTAAAAAATCGATTAAAACAAAAGGAACAGGTCAAGAAACGCAACAAGTTAACCATGGTAAAGTCCAATCTGCCCGCTGTAATATCAGTAGAATCAAATCATCGATAAAGCCTAAAAAACCCACAATTATTCATATTGTGGTTTCTCCTTCTGGTCGTAAAAAGAAAATATCAATCATTCGCTCTTCCGGATCCACACGATATGATAAAATTGCTCAAAGCGCTGCTAAAAAAGCTCGGTGCCGTCCTTATATCCAAAATGGAACCGCAAAAGAGGCAATTGTTCAAATTACCTTTCGATAATATACATAAAAATCTTGCATTCAGTGAGTGTAACGTTTTTAATAACAGAAAGATAAATAAGATAATAGGTATTATAATGGGTAAAAAAATATTCGGTATCATTACTTTTTTGGTTTTAACCTTAACGGCAGGATGTGGTTTTCGGCCTTTAAATGACACTGCTTTTACAAAAAATACCGCAAAAAATATTCCGCCTATCACATTACCAAACCCCAAAGATAAAAAAGCTTATCTGTTAAAAAATGAGCTACAACGCTTATTACCGGGTGATCGCGGCAATTATAGCTTAAGCTGGGCATATAAAAGTACACTCACAGGCATATCTTTAAATGATAGCCGTAATTATACACGGTATAATCGTCGTTATCTTATCAGCTGGAACTTAATAAATGAGCAAGGCCAAACGATCCGATCGGGCAACTCTGCAACAACAATCGGAACCAATATTTTAAAAGCCCCCTACACAACCGTTGCTATTCGGCAAGATGCCGACCGCCAAGCAGCAAAAATCCTCGCTCAAGATATGTATAACCAATTACGGATTTATTTTAAAAAGCAATAAGATATGAAAATTTCAGCAAGCCAAATTAATATTGAGCTAAAAAACCCCAACCCTCTTTATATTGCATGGCTGGTTTATGGCCCCGATGAAGGTAAAGTTCGTGACTATGCGATAGCACTTAAAAAATCGGTATTACAAGAGGATACCGACCCGCTGCGATTTATGGATTTTTTAGGTGATGATATTAAAAGTGATCCATCTAAATTTTTTAATGAGACGGGTTCTATCTCTATGTTTGGCGGGCGATCGGTCCTGCGTATTCGTAGCGCAAAAGATGGAATCACGTCTATTCTACACGATTATATCAATGCGCCAAACGGAGATGGGCTTATTATTGTCGAAGCCGGTGATTTAAAGCCATCATCGAGCCTTAGAAAGCTATTTGATCAGGGTAAAAATGTTGCTTCAATCCCTTGTTATCTTGATGAGGCGAGAGATATCGCTCGTATGGCGCAAATGATTATCCAACAACATGGATTAACCATTGAGCCTTATGCCATGAAAGAGCTTTTAGCTCGCTTAGGAAGCGATCATGCACTTTCTCGTAATGAAATTGAAAAATTATGCTTGTATAAAGGGGAAGGGCAAATTACATATGATGATGTAGATTTACTTTTGGGTGATAGCCATCAAGTGAGTATACAGGCCATTATTATGGCAACGGCAAGTGGCCAGATTGATCAGATCGAACGAGAAATAGAGCCTCTTTGGAGTGGGGAAATTTCACCTATTGGCTTATTACGTGCAACAACAGCTTATTTTATGCGCTTACAAGAATCCACTTTACTTATCAAAAATGGCCTCACATCAAAGGCTGCTGTCGATCAGCTAAAACCGCCGTTATTTTTTAAAGTTAAGCCTCTTTTTATAAAGCAGCTTGGGCAATGGCCATTGGAGCGGATTATACGGGCTTTAGATCTTTTAGCTGAGGCTGAGGCATATTGTAAAATATCGGGTAATTTATCGAATATTTTTGTTCATCGAACATTAATCCGTATCGCTTCAGCTGCCGCACGGAGTACAAGCCGATCATAGAAAAATATCATAAGGTCGATATAATGTTAAAATTTATCATAATTATAAACTTTTCCGTAACCTTTGTAAGATATACTTAGGCAGATATATCCATTAAGCCACTTATGAGGGGTGGTGTGATGTTTGGCCATTTTTAGAATTTTTTGAGGAGAAACAAAATATGTTTGGACGCAACAACCAAAATGATAAATTATTTTCAGATAAAAGCATTGAAAAAAAAGCAGAAACGCTGACAGAGGACTTAGTTACACTTAAGCAGCCTCCTCCTCTTCAGCCTGCAGCAAGGCCGATTCCAAACCCAAATCCACGAACACTTGTATCACGTGCCGCACCAGCGGAGACAACACGAAATGTAAGACCACCGAACGAAAATAAAATACTGACTGTTGGCCATGAAATCACACTTTCTGGCGAGATCAAACAATGTGATCGTCTTGTTATTGAGGGTGATGTTGATGCAACCTTAGAAGGTACGCGGATTATCGAGATTTCTGAAAGCGGTACATTTAACGGAGATACAGAAGTTGATGAAGCGGATATTGCAGGGACATATTCGGGCACGTTAACCGCGAAACATAAACTCACTATCCGTAAAACAGGCCGTGTAACAGGTCATGTTCGCTATAAGGAAATCGTGATCGAATCTGGCGGACAAATTGGCGGCGATATTAGTTTCATGGGTGATAATTAAGGCTATTATCAACGGATGAAGAAAAAGTATCATATTTTGGCTTCTCGATTTCATGTTGTTGTTTTATGCATGATTATTTTTATAGGATTGGTGGGTCTTGGTTGTTTTTTATTTTATTACCCACCACCTTTCCTAAAAAAAAGGATATTGCTTTTTCATCTTAAAGATAGCCATCAAATGATTGGTATGCCTAAAGCGGATATTGTTGATCTTTTTCATACACCGCAATATCAACAAACTATGGGGCAAACAACCATAATACAATATCGAAGTGATCAATGTGTCATGATTATTTATCTATCGGCTGAATCCGCAACATCTTCTCTTAAAATCAGTAAAAAAATCAGCCTGTTGGATAGAAAAACCCTCAAAGAAAATAGCCTATGCCTTAAGGATTTTACAAAAGAATATCATCGAAAGTAAGCTCTTTAATCTCAACTTTATAATTTTTCATTTTTTTGAGATGATCACATCTTTTTTTAATGATTCAATCATACAGCTTATTTTAAAATTCTCTCATTCCTCTGAAATTCCAAAAATAGCTCTCTTGGCCTGTCATACTTTATATAGAGTCATATCATATCTCTTTTCCGTCATTATTCTAAAAGAAGAGCCATACCATTACTCCTAAGTGAATAAATATATGTAAGCCATATGAATATTCATTTCGACAAAATATATGCTCTTCTTTTATAACGTATAAATAAGTTAGAATCTGAGATTTTTAGCTACTTCTTAATAAAGCCCCTTGTTTTTCAACCGCAGCAATAATTTTATGATGCAATATCTCTAATTCTGCTTCATTAAGGGTTTTATCTATCGGCTGGATCGTTACATTCATCCCAATGGATTTTTGCCCTTTTTCCAAACTCCCACCTTCAAAAACATCAAAGATATCAACCGATGTTATCAGTTTTTTATCGGCTAAAAGAGCAGCCTTGCGTAATTTCTCCGCAGCGACCTCAATGGGTGCAACAAAAGCAAAATCACGAGAAAGAGGCATAAGATCCGATGGCATATAAGTTGCCTTTGTATAAGCATTTTTACGCTTTTTTTGTGGGATATTGTCAGGAAACAACTCCATTGCAACAACCGATGTTTTCAGGCCAAATGCTGAAAGAAGTTTGGGATGAATCTCGCCAAAATAAGCCAAAATATTTTTAGCTCCCAACCCTAAAGCCCCTGAACGAGCAGGGTGAAAATAGCTTGGTGCCTTTGGTATAATAGTTAAATGATTGGTCGCAACATCCATGACAGATAAAGCAGCCAATGCATCGGCCTTTGCATCAAAAACATCAACAAGCCGTGGGCTGCCTTGCCAATGGCGTTCGTTATAATACCCTGAGCGTATGGCTGCAGCGCCAATAGGCTGCTCTTGATCACCATCGCCATGAAAGGTTGCGCCAATCTCAAATAAATCGATATTTCTTAAACCACGCTTTGCATTATTTGCGGCTGCATCCAACAAGTTTGGTAATAAGGAGGGGCGCATATAATTAAGCTCTGATGAAACGGGGTTCGCTACATATAAATGATCTTTTAGCTCTGTAAATAATGCCGCTTTACGGCTATCCATAAAACTAAAGGTAATGGCTTCCCAGCATCCCCGTATAGCAAGTAGTTGGCGTAATCTTTCACGCTTACGTTGCCCGTTATTTTGAGCGGGACTCATTTTTTGAGACGTTGCTTCTAAGCTGACGGCTTCAATTTTATCAAGACCATGAATACGGATGACTTCTTCAACAATACCGGCTTCGCCTTCATGATCCCAGCGCCAAGAAGGCTCTTGGACTTTATAAGCATCTAAGGAAGGCTCAACAGTAAATCCTAAATTCTCCAAAATCTGAATTTGTCGATCCTTATCAATATCAATACCAGCAAGGCTGCTCACACGCTCCATACGATAAGAGATTGGCTCCGGCTCATCAACAGGGGCGCCAGCCTGAACAACCTCCGAAGGCTCCCCACCGCAAATATCCAAAACCATTTGTGTGGCAATCTCAAGGGCATTTAATAAAAAGGACCGATCCACACCTCGCTCAAATCGGTAGCGGGCATCGGATTGTAAGCTAAGCTGCCGGCCTGTCATTGCGACTGATACAGGATCAAACAAAGCAAGCTCTAAAAAGATCTCATTAGTATCATCCGAGCAACCACTTGTCATAGCACCCATAACACCCGCAATGCTTTGCGCCGATTGCTCATCGGCAACAACAAGCATATTATTTTTAAGCTGATATTCTTTTTCGTCTAGGGCTTTGAGGGTTTCGCCATCTTGCGCCATTCGCAAAGTAATATCACCTTGCAACTGAGCTGAATCGAAAAAATGCGCCGGACGACAAAGATCGATTGTTAAATAATTGGTAATATCCACCAAGGCCGAAATAGGGCGTAAACCAACCGCTTTTAAGCGTTGTTGCAGCCAAGGCGGGCTTTGGGTATTTTGAACATTTCGGATTACACGGCCAACAAACCAAGGGCAAGCGTTTTGGGCGGCCTGATCTTTATAAACCACTTTTTTAGGGCTGGGGTAACATGTTTTAATAGAAGGAATTGATAAAGGCTTTAATTGGCCTAAGCCACAAGCGGCAAGCTCACGGGCAATATTACGAACACCAAGCCAATCTCCTCGGTTTGGTGTGATTTCAACTTCAATAATCGGATCATCAACACCCAGATAAGCCGCTATATTATCACCAATTTCGGCCTCTGCGGGTAATTCAATAATCCCATCATGCTCTTCACCTAAGCCAAGCTCACGTAGCGAAAGCATCATTCCACTGCTTTCTATACCTCTGATTTTTGCTTTTTTTAATATAAAAGCTTTACCATTATCATCCATTAAACCAGGAACACTTGTACCAATACCACCAAAAACAACTTTAATACCCGCACGGGCATTAGGTGCACCACATACAATCTCTTTGGTGCCATCATGGGTTATAACTTGGCAAATTTGTAGCTTATCAGCATCGGGGTGCGGCTTAGTCTCAATGATTTGTGCAACTTTAAAGTTGCTTAATTCATCATGATGATCGGTTAGTTTATCAACCTCTATACCAATAGCATCCAACATTGCACATATTTCTTTTAGTGATGCTGTTGTCTCTAAATGCTCTTTGAGCCAGCTTAATGTAAAAATCATCCCTCTAGCCCTCCATGTATCGTTGGGTTACGTAAAATATTAAAACCATAATGACGCAGCCATCTAAGGTCAGCCTCATAAAAACGGCGTAAATCACTCATACCATATTTTAACATAGCAATACGCTCTAAGCCCATGCCAAAAGCAAATCCTTGATATCGGCTTGAATCAATCCCACAATTTTCTAAAACTTTTGGATTAACCATTCCGGAGCCTAAAATCTCCAACCAACGATCACCCTCACCAATAATTAATTGCCCGTCTTCGAGCCGGCAAGCAATATCAACTTCCATCGATGGCTCAGTAAAAGGAAAATAAGATGCTCTATAGCGCATTGGTAAATTCTCTATGCCAAAAAATGCCTCTAAAAAATCACGTAAGCAGCCCTTAAGATGTCCCATATGGGTTTTTTCATCAATCAATAACCCTTCAATTTGATGAAACATCGGCGAATGTGTTGCATCGCTTTCATTACGGTAGGTTCTTCCGGGGCAAATAATGCGTATGGGCGGCTGCTGTGCCTCCATGGTGCGAATTTGGGCTGTTGATGTATGTGTGCGCAAGACAAGGCGCTCACCTTGATCATCCACTCTCGGCATATAAAAAGTATCCATCTCTTGGCGTGCAGGATGGCTCGGCGGAATATTTAAAGCATCAAAATTATACCATTGACGATCAATCTCTGGGCCTTCCGCAAGCGTAAAACCCATGGAAGAAAAAATAGCAATAACCTCTTCGATAACTTGGCTTAAAGGGTGGATTCCTCCTTGATGCTCTGGGCGTATAGGCAATGTGATATCCACTTTTTCAGCACTTAGTTTTGCTTGTAGTGCCGCTTCTTCAAAGATCGCTTCTTTGATTGTGATGGCTTCGATAACATCTTGTTTGATAAGATTGAGTGCTTGGCCAAACTCTTTTCGCTTATCGGCAGCAAGCTGGCCTAAATTTTTCATTTGTGCTGTAATTTCGCCTTTTTTGCCTAAGGCTGTTATACGTATTGCTTCTAAGGCTTTTATATCACCAGCTGTCTGAACAGCATCAAGCAATTTAGATTTTAAATCCTCTAATTTTTGCATTGATTCCTCTACTTTTTGATCATCGGAAGTTAAGATGAGTCAAAGTAAAAGAAATAGGGCTTATAATCAAGTGATTTGTCATAATGATAAGAGCTTGTTATTAGGGGCTGGCTTAAGCTGAAGAGATAACAATGTTATGTAGAAGCTTCAAAATGCTTGTTTTATGGCTCTTCGGATTAAGATAATAACAACCCTAAAGCCCCCACCGCCCTAAAAACAATAAAATTTAATAGGTATGTTTATAAAATATTTAATCGATACTCCATAAACATACCATCAAATAACCTTTATTTATCGCCTTAGATTAGTCAAAATCGGCCGCTACCGGTTTGGCATATTGGATATCTAAATCCCATGGAAAATGGATCCATGTATCTTGTGTAAATTCACGCACAAAGGTATCACAAGCATCAATGCCTTTGGGTTTTCCATAAACCGTTGCAATATGAACTTTTGGCATGAGCTCACGGATTTTACGTGCGGTGGCTCCTGAATCAACTAAATCATCAACAGCTAACCAGCCATGACCTTGCTCTTCTGCGGCTTGCGTGGGTAATTTAAGAAAAGTAACTTGCTCTTCTTGATCCATATGCTCATAAGATGATGCACAAATTGTATCAATATGGCGAATCCCCATCTCTCTAGCGACAATTGCGGCCGGAACCAAGCCCCCACGTGTAACTGCGATAATACCTTTAAAGGGGCCTTTTTGCATAAGCTTTCGGACTAAAAGGCGGGCATCTCTATGAACTTCTAGCCAATTAATTGGATATTCGAGGGCATCGTTATCGATCTCTGACATGACTTTTCCTTACTTATTTTAAATTTCAAGAATATATAGTAAGGCAAATGGGGGCTTTTTGACAAGGTGCAACTCAAACAATAAATGAAAAATGAGTAAAAAAGATTTTTTTGCTTGCCAATGAATTAAAATATGATACATTCCCCCTACGTCTATCGCTTTTTATATATTTTAGCACCCGTAGCTCAACTGGATAGAGTGCTTGACTACGAATCAAGAGGCTGGGGGTTCGAGTCCTCCCGGGTGCGCCATAATATTTTTACATTCTCCCATCATAGCCTCATATATCATTCTGAATGATGCCAGAAAATCTGATTTCTCGTAATTTATTACCTATTCATACGATATACATCCATAAAGATTATTTTCAAACCTTACAGACATTATCGAAAAGAGTAATACCGCTGGTTTGCTTATGGTTTTAACTGATCTATCGTTCCTTATGGTGAATAATTTTAGCGATTTCTGCTGATTTTGTTGCAATATTCTTAAATTTTTTAAATTCTTTCATCAGGCGTTTATGCTGTATCATATCGGGTTTATATAGACTGGTGGATGGCTGAAATTGCTCTATCAGGTTTTTAATATTTTCATTTTTATAAATACCTGCAATCGCACAAAAAGCAGCCGAATAGCAGCCCGGTTGTTGAATATCAATGACATCAATATCCATCCCTATAGCATCACAGAATATTTTCATCCAAATTTTGGAATGTGTAGGCCCTCCGGTAAAACAAATTTTGGTAATTTTTGGGCTAAGTGCCATAATTCGATGGTGGTGTATCAAATATGAAAAAACAATCCCTTCGTAAATCGCTTTAACCATATGCTTTTTGTTATGATGGGCTTGAATGCCAAAAAATGCCGCATGGAGATCAAGGGAGATGTTTGAGCCATAAAGATAAGGTAGAAAAAACACCTCGCAAGGATCATTATAGTTTTGGGTTACCCATTGATTACAAAGCTCCAAAGGATCATCTTCGCCAGCCATAAAATTATCCACAAACCACTGTAAATTACTTGCCGATGTTGGGCTGCCTTCATGTACAAAAAATGTATTTTCAATACTGTAATTCCCCCAAATATAAGGATAATCAGAATCTTCCAGTTGATTTTTCATTCGTGTTGCGATTGCCCAAGTCCCTGCGATGATATTCAGAGTATTTTCATCGACAACACCGGCGGAAAGTGCGCCTCCGACCACATCAAAAACCCCACCAAAAAGAGGCGTTCCTTCGGCGAGGCCGGTTTCTTTGGCTGCTTGAGCCGTGACCATGCCCGCTTGTTCGAAAGAGCCTATTGTGGACGGGAAATAATCAAAGCTTTCTGCAATATCAAAAAGCTTGAGCATATCTTTATCGTAGCTATTTTTTTGGATATTATAGGCATTACTACCCGAGATATTTGTTTGCTCTGCTCTTTTTTGATCGGATAATTTATAACGGATATAATCATGGGCCATAAAAACCGTATCGATATTTTGATAATTCTCAGGCTCATTTTTTTTAAGCCAAGAGAGTAGAGAAACAGGATGCGCCGCCCAGATTTGTTGACGGCCAAAAGGGTAGGCTTGTTTATCTATGCCCTTATCTATCCAATCTTTAACAATTTTGCTTGCCCGTGTATCACTAGAGATAATACCGTTACGTAGCGGCATTCCTTGAGCATCAATCAAATATAACCCCTTGCCATGTGCCGAAAACCCAACCGCTTTAATATCGGTATTTTTTACATTGGCTTTTTTAAGGCTATCTTGGATACAAAAACAAATATTTTGCCAAAAATCACCCATATCACGCTCAACCCAACCTGAATGTAAAGTGATGATATCATTCTTTTTTTCAGAAATGGCAACCTCTTTACCTTCTTTGGTATAAAGACCAACCTTTGTTATTGTTCCACCAATATCAATACCCAAAAAAAGCATATTCCTATCCTTCCATTATCTCCTTGTAATTTAAAAAACCTTAAATATTTTACGGAAAACTTCATATTTTTATATGGCTTTAGATAAGATGAAAAATACGGCTCAGGCATTTATGATATAAATACTCTCTCAACAGTATATTTCATCCATCTAACCTTTTATTTATGGATTAAGTAATACTTTAATCGAATCCATCTTTGTTGCCATTTCAAAAGCTTCTTTAAACTCATCTAATTGATATTGATGTGTGATAATGCCCTCCGATGTTACAAGACCCCGTTGAAAAAAATCAATCGCAATCGGGTAAGCATAAGGGCTTAAATGAGCACCCCGAATATCAAGCTCTTTACGGTCGCCAATAATTGACCAATCGACCGTTGTTTCTTTACTAAATACGCTAAACTCCACAAAGCGCCCCAATTTACGGATCATGCTTAAACCTTGCGCCACAGAAGCCGGATTACCTGTTGCCTCGATATAAACATCACAGCCATAACCATCGGTGAGATCTTTAACGATTTTATCCACATCGTCTCTCATTGGGTTAAGAATCATATCCGCACCAAATTTTTTGGCTAATGCTAAACGGCGATCATCCATATCAATTACAATAAATTTTTTGGGTGTTTTAAGCGGTATAATCTGCGCCATACATAGGCCTAAAGGCCCTGCACCAGCTAAAACAACAACATCATCCCAGTCAATATCTCCACGCCGGATTGTATGGATGGCACAAGCCATTGGCTCAATCAAGGCCGCATCTTCAAACGAGAGATCTTTCGGAATTTTATGGACATGATCACGAGCAAAAAATGTTATATATTCTGCCATGCCGCCATCGGCAGCATCTTTTTGAAACCCTCGGATATTATGAATTTCACACATCCAATATTGACCCGATGTACAAAAACGGCATTTTCCGCACGGGACAATTTGATCCGATGTTACATGATCACCGATCTTGACCCCATGGAGCTCGGCAGCATTTTCGCCTAATTCCTCGACAACACCCCAATATTCATGGCCAGGAATAACCGGCGGTTTAACCCATGAAGGCTGGCCATTCCCTCCCCAAAACATCGGTGCGCCGCCATAACATTTAACGTCACCGGCACAAATTCCGCATGATTTTATTTTAACTAAAACTTCATCTGGCCCGATTTGTGGTTTTGCCACATTATCTTCTAAACGATAATCTTGTGGGCCATAACATATAACGGCTTTCATTGTTTCTTTACACATAATCATTTCTCCTCAAATTTATTGGTGTTTATATTTTTGAAACACACTCATCAGAACTGCACTTAAAATAATGCCACCTTTGATGATTTTTTGTGGGTATGGGGGAACGCCCAAGCTATTTAAGCCCGTATTAAGTACACCTAAAATAAATGCGCCAATCAATGTGCCGATTATGGCGCCTCGGCCACCCATAATGCTGGTTCCGCCCAAAACAACCGCAGCAATCGCATCTAATTCAAAACCACCCCCTGCACTTGGCTGACCCGATGAAACCCGTGATGTTGCGATAATGCCCGCAATAGCTGCCGTAAAACCGCAGTAGCTATAGGCAAAAAATAAAACCCACTTTGTTTTAATCCCCGATAAAATAGCAGCATCTTCATTACCGCCAACAGCGTAAAGATAGCGACCCAACTTGAACTTATTTAAAATGAGATAGCTCACAAAATAAACCCCAATCATTATCAAAGTTGGGATCGGAATACCGCCGACAGAGCCACGACCTAAATAAGTAAACGCACGGGGAATAGGCATGGGGTAGCCGCCTGTATAAGTGAGGGCAATACCCCGTATGGCCTCCATAACCGCAAGGGTTACGATAATCGCAGGCAACCCAAAAGCAGCAACAAAAAATCCATTAAAAGCACCACAGGCGATCCCCACAATCATCGCCGCACCCCATGCTATTAATAAAATAAAGAGGGGCGAAAGTTGAATGGTGTTTTTGGTAAAATAAATAATGACACCCGCCATAATGGTGCCAGAAAAAGCCAATACCGCACCAACAGATAAATCAATGCCTCCGGTTAAAATAACAAAGGTCATACCTGCAGCTAAAATAGCATTTACCGAGACTTGGCGAGAAATATTTTTAAATGTGCCTATACTAAAGAAATTTTCACCAATAAAAGACATAATGACGATAAGCACAATGAGCCCTAAAAAGGGAATAAATGCCGAGCTTTTCAGTAATCTTTGCATAATACCCGACTGAGATAATTGAATATTCATCATTGTTTTTCACCTCCTGATGCGTATTGCATAATAACTTCTGGGTTGATTTTATCACCCGTGACATTGCCAACAATTTCTCCTTGCCGCAGAACAAGAACACGATCGCTAATCCCAATAATTTCGGGCAAATCAGAAGAAACAACAATAATCGACATACCAAGTTCGGCAAGCTTTTGGAGTGTGTTATAAATTTCTAATTTTGCACCGACATCAATGCCTCTTGTTGGTTCATCAAAAATAAGTAATTGTGATTCGGTTAATAGCCAGCGGGCAATAATGACTTTTTGTTGATTCCCACCACTCAGCTCACGCACAATTTTATTGATTCCAGGTGTTTTAACCCCCAAGTTTTCCACGTAATATTGGCTTTTTTTGCGACTTTTACTTGGGGAAACAAAATATAAATGACTAAGTAAGCTATCTAAGGATGAAACAATAATATTCTCCTGAATATTAAAATCTAAAAATAGCCCATCTTTTTTGCGATCTTCCGAAAGATACCCCATACCACGCGATATGGCTTGGGATGGATGCGTAAAATTGGCCTCTTTTCCGTTGAGATATATTTGTTTTTCTTTAAACGGATAAGCTCCAACAAGCGCACGGCAAAGCTCGGTTCGACCCGAGCCAACAAGCCCAGCCATACCTAAAATTTCCCCTTTATGGAGCTGAAAAGAAATCGGTTTCCCTTCAGCTATGATGAGTTTTTGAACATCTAAAACAATATCTCGGGATAAAAAATGAATATCTCGCTTGAGGGGATAGGAATGTTCGAGATCACGCCCAACCATAAGTGTAATTAATTCATTCTCTGTTATTTCATTTGTCAGGTAAGTGCCGATCATTTTACCGTCTCTTAAACAAGAGATATTGTCCGAAATTTCAAAAACTTCATCAAGATGATGAGAAATATAAAAACAGCCAACATCTTTTTCTTTTAAAGAGGCCATTACCGCAAATAGTTTATCAACCTCTTTGGGTGTTAATGTTGCGGTGGGTTCATCCAATATCAAATATTGGCAATTGAATGCTAAAGCTTTGGCTATTTCAACAAATTGTTGCTCTGCCACCGTTAGGTTCGATACGGGCAAATCTAAAGGCAAAGTGACATCGATCTTTTGTAATGTTTCTTTTGCGATTTGCTTCATTTTACGTTTATTAAGTGTACCGATAGATGTTGTGATCTCACGACCTAAAAAAATATTTTCAACCGCATTTAAATAAGGAATAAGGCTAAATTCTTGGAAAATAATGTTTATACCATATCCTTGGGCATCTTTGGTGTTATGGGGCCTGATGATTTTATCATCAATGGTGATTTGCCCATTAGTTGGTGTATATACGCCATTGAGGATTTTCATCAATGTTGATTTACCGGCACCATTTTCTCCAACGATGGAATGAACCTCGCCAGCTTTAAGCGTAATCGTAACATCATCAAGTGCCACAACCCCCGGAAAGGTTTTTGTGATATGTCTCATTTTCAGCATAAAAATAACCCTATTGTCATAATAAACCTCAAAATTATTCAATTACCAAGAAAAGCCTTTTGCATTGGAGGCATCGAGTAATTTTACATCCACAGGAATAATTTTGGGTATTGTTGCTCCCCAATATTTTGCCAAAGCAAGGCCAAAGCCAATTCGGACTTGATCACGGGGATATTGAGCCGCCGTCGCTTTAAAAGCACTACCCTCAACAATGGCATCAACAGCTTCAGGGCTACCATCTACACTGGTCAAAATAATATCTTTGCCCGAAGCTTCAATTGCAGCTAATACACCCATCGAGCCGCCATCATTAACACTAAAAATACCTTTTAAATTGGGCTTGCTTTGAATCATATTTTCAGTAACACCCATGGCAATGGTTCGGTCTTGTTTACCATTTTGGGTATCGACTAATTGAATATCGGGATATTTAGCCAGAGCATCTTTACAGCCGCGAACCCGCTCTAAAATCGGCACAACAGGAATGCCATCTAAAATGGCAACTTCACCTTTTTCACCTATTTCTTTCGCTAATGCATTACAAGAAAGTAAACCAGCATCATAATTTTTTGATCCAACAAAGGCATCTAAAGGGCCGGCGGCTTGAGCATCGACAGAAACAACCACCACACCCGCTTTTTTGGCATATTCTACGGCATTTCTAACACCTTCAGTATCCGTAGGATTTAAAATAAGAATATCAATATCACGGCTAACAAGATCTTCAACATCATTAAATTGCTTAACAACATCATGGGCTGCATCGGTCACATATAGCTCACCACCTATGGAAGCCACCGCTTCTTGTAGGGCCTCATTCATCACAACAAAATATTCGTTATTCATTTCTTGAAAAGAAACACCAACTTTTATCGGATCTGCGGCATGAGCCAAGCCCGCAAAAGAAGTTGCAAAAACAGCCGATAGTAATAATTTTTTCATTTTTAACTCCCATTATAGATTTTTAACTTGCTTAAACAAATATGCTTAGGCGCACTAATAGACTAGCATTTAAATTAATGCTGTAAATCCCATACTAGACAAATAACAATTTTTATTGTCTTTATTTGTCTGATATATTATATTTTTCATATGTTTGATTTTAATGATTTTTTGCGTTTATCCCCAAAAGAGCTCTATCGAAAAGAAGTCTTTTCTTCAGCAGCTAAAGCCCCTGTGATTATTGAATGGTGGGGGAAACACCCTGTTTATCGTATGCATAAACATGCTGATTTTGAAGAATTTGCGATTATTCGCCAAGGTGTTTCAGTCCATTATCATCGAGATCATTTTCAATTGCTGGCTCCTGGTGATGCTATTTTTATCGGCACTAAAAACCCTCATGCCTATATTTGCACACATCATATGGGGTTATTTAACGTTGTCTTTAACGCAGAATATTTTTATTCTTACTCTCCTGAGGTCAAAAATATTTTAAGCGATCTTAAACTTTTAAGTAAAAGCAAAAATAGTTTAAAAATTTCTCCCGAAAGCCTACAGCAGACCTTATCTATCGTATATCATATTGAATATGAGAATTCGTTAAACTTTGATAATTATACATCTTCATCAATGTTTTCGCTCTTTTTGCAGATTGCCATTATGTTATTAAGAGATAATGCAGAAAATTATCCGACATATGAAAAAATCAATAAAGAGAGTAATAAACAGCTAGAAAAGCTGAATAATGTTATCGATTTTACACGGAAATATATTGATCTACCCATTAGTGAAATTTCAACCAAACTTAGCCAAATGGACCTAAATAATAAAACGATTCAACGGTACTTTTTAAAACATTTACGCATTACACTTTATCAGTATATCCAATTGCAAAAACTTGTATTTGCGATGAATTATATTCTGACAAACCCTATGGGGAAGCTTTCAGATATTCTTGATTATGTTGGATATTCCAACTATCGTGGTTTTGCACGGCATATTAAGCAATTTTTTAATATTTCACCCAAGGAGTTTCATAAAAAAGTTCTAGAAATTAAACATCTTAGTAAGGTTACAGCAGACTTATCAACTCATATCCCCACTTAATATTATTTTCCACAAGGAATATAAAGCGATTATTACAGAGTTAAGCGCAATATGTATAAATCAGGTATATTTCAAAGCTTAAGGATGGCACAAAAACTATCTCCATTTATGAAGCTATATTTTCTACTCGGCTAAAATTTATAAACTCCGAGCTTTGATTTTTACTTAAACTGTTAATATGCTCATTAATGTGTTTGCGTGGGAAGGTCGGGCATAATCACTTGTTGATCTTCTGCTTCTTTGGCTAGCGATCTGAGGATTAGTCTTAAAATATTTAAAAGGATTTTTATGTTCCATTTTAAAATAATATCAATAAAAATCCCCCCCCAAACAATTTTATTCTGACAATTCCCTGATAATTCCTGATTACTTTGATGGTGGCTGATAAGGATACATATACTTTACTGCTGCTGCTTCAGCTCTTTTTTGCCTTAAATCCTCTTCATATTGTTGATATGATTCAAATATTTCTCGTTCTTTTTTCTCATGCTCCCAAAAATTAATTATATAATCCTCTTGATATACCAATTCTTCAAAACCTATTCTTAAGGTAGGCACTAAATAGTCATAGTTTGGATTTTTTATTATAGAATTTTCTTGTATATAAGATTTTATATGCCAACTTTTAGGGACTTCATAATTTATTTCAAATAACCATGCTGGAACAAATCCTCCATAACCAGATGATTCTAGAAATTCTACTTTCCCGCCCATACTTATTTCTATACCATAGATAAAATATGACTGACCTACTTGGAAAAAGCGTTCATAGTTTAACATATCTTCTTTTATATTAGATCCTATATTCCGTTTAACTGTACTATTAAGATTATCATAGCGATTGACTATGCATTTAACTTCAATCGGCTTAAAGTTAATCTTTGAATTTAAAATCATCAACGGCTCCTGTTGTTGAATTTCGCACATAGTGGATTTGTATTGTAAGCCAAATATCTTAACTTGCTTAAACTCGGTTATACTTGATGTGAATCTAAGAATTTGAATATATTTAATTGCAAAGAACTAGCCTGAAAAATAAAACGATATTTTAAACAGTTGGACTATAAAATAATTGGCTTATAAGAAAAGCAAATATCTACAATTTCTTCCGGGGTTAAATCCCTATCGTAGCCATAATGGTTCGGCCAAAATATATAGCCCGATAGCTCAGGATCAAGAGTTAATTTTTCCATTTCATCCATATAAGGAAATGATTTTTCATCATCCCATTCCAAATGATGTTCCAAAAATATCTTTAACATCTCTAATAATTTTTCTTTTTTAGCTTCGATATCCTCTGTCATATCTATTTTCCCTTTATATGGTTAAATGGTGTTCTGATAATAATATTATTCATATCATAAACATTACCACCATGCTGGATTTCTTCCTATTGCTTCTATATAAAATTCAATTTGATATATTTAACAAATTTAGTTAAAGGGGTTTTCTTGACCTAGGTAATTTTGTAAATTATCCTTCAACTTTTCTTCCCATGAAGTACCTTGTTGTTTTACAGGAGTAGATGAAGGAAGGTAATGTACTAGTGATCTCATTTTGTCTGGGTAGTTAAATTCAGAAAACTCATAAGCTAATATTCTCTCTAAGTCTTTACAACATAATTTTTTATGAGAAATATTTAGTAAAGTAATATACAGCAGCCTATTTTTTAGAATACTTTCAGGTATAATCTTTTCTTGTTTAATGGCCAAATGTAATATTTTTTTTATATCTTGTTTTATATAAGGGCTTTTTAATAGTAAAAGATTAAGTAAAAAATCAGGGTAATTTATCTTAGTATTTTCTGCGACATATATAGCATATTCAATTACAAAATCACAATCTATTCGCTTTTGCATAAATGCATATAATACATCTTGCCAAGTTAACTCTACTTTATCTTTTAAAATCTCAAATTCAATTTTTATTTTTTTTCTGTTAATTTGGTTTTCCATCAATCACCCTACCTTCTTTGAAAACTTGGTAAAAAATTTTTCCATCTGTATCAAGAATATACTCAAAGATACCTTTCTTTCCATTTAACTCACTTACTGTCTGTAATAACTCTCTTTTAACATTATCCTTGCCAGTTACTTCAAAAATCTTTCCACTCATCATTTGCTCTTTTGTTAACATAGAAGCTGCTCTATGATGTATATCATCCTTTAAGGCATTTCCTTTTCTTGATGCGTTATAGAAACTATTAATATCATCGGCTACTTTTAAAAACTTTCCAACCTTAACAGCTTTTATGGTTTTAGCGACCTTAAGCACCTTATTCATGCCTTTGGCACCAATAACAGCGGAGATTATACCTAGACCAACATAGGAGATGTTATAACCATCAAAAAACTCTATCGCATCTTGATTACCTGTATCTTTGGACAGATTATAATTCGAGGTTTTGATCTCATACCCAAGCTCCTTACCTATATCTACAAGCAAACTCGGATCATCATAGACAAGAGATAAAAGCTTCGTAGACTCTTTAACATTCCTCTCTAAAGTTTCCGATACCGGCTTATCCTTATAAAACAGACCAACCGCATTCTCATAAATTAGTGCGGAAGTCAGTATATTAGACATTGAAATTAAATTTCCAGACTCTTCTAGCGACTTAAAAATCTCTTTACTGCCTGTCCATGTTCCATCAAGCTCAATGTACCCACTCTCTCTATCAGGCCTGCTTTTAAGGCGAGAGCTGTAAATGAATAACCTTTTTTCTGCTCTTTTAAAAACCGATCAAGCTTCTTGTTAATTTGCTCTAAGGTAGTTTTATATTCTCCTAAACTAATGATACTCGATTTAAGATGATCTCAGGATTAGTCTTAAAATATTTAAAAGGATTTTTATGTTCCATTTTAAAATAAAATCAAGAAAATCCACCCCAAACAATTTTATTCTGACAATTCCCTGATAATTCCTAATTACTTTGATGGTGGCTGATAAGGATACATATACTTTACTGCTGCTGCTTCAGCTCTTTTTTGCCTTAAATCCTTTTCATATTGCTGATATGATTCAAATATCTCATACTCTTCCTTATAACCCTCGATTAAATTAATTATAAAATTTTTTTGATATACCAGCTCTTTAAAGCCCATTATTATATTCGGAACATGAAAGCTATAATTCTCATAACGCAATATATTTTCCTCATGCATATACGACTTTATATGCCAGTCTTGAGGAATTTCATAATTTGTTTCAAATAGCCATGCTGGTGCAAACCCATAACCCCCTCGAATTAAAAATTCTACATCACCATGAATATCAATACTCAAACCATAGACAAAATAAAAGCTATTCACATCATATAAATGACTATATTGTACGGTAACATTACTTAACCTTGTCTTGATCTTCTCATCTAAGTTTTGAAAATCATTAATTACACATTTCACCTCAAATGGTTGAAAATTATTCGTGGAATTTAAAGTCATCAACTGCTCCTGTTGTTGAATTTCGCACATAGCGGATTTGTATTGTAAGCCAAATATCTTAACTTGCTTAAACTCGGTTATACTTGATGTGAATCTAAGAATTTGAATGTATTTAATTGCAAAGAACTAGCCTGAAAAATAAAACGATATTTTAAACAGTTAGCCTATAAAATGATTGGCTTATAAGAAAAGCAAATATCTACAATTTCTTCAGAGCTCAATTCCCTATCATAGCCCTGAAAATTCGGC